>DWLS01005848.1:0-12261 GCA_018246255.1 Pachliopta kotzebuea | reverse complement strand
ACTTGTTAAATTTCTACCCAAAGGTTATCTGGCAGAGATCGCTGGTTAGCGATAAGACCGCCTTTTGTGAAAATCCTGATGTATTTTTTTTTTTTGTAACTCTGTGATAGTGCACAATAAAGTATATTTGTATTTGTATTTATCTTATCGCTTTGTAGAATAAAGCAAAAACAACGCCTTTCAACTACATATACGGACATGCGTATCTTTTATCACCGGGCAAACGTTTTGATTGTGTCATCGCTTTGATTTTTATTAATATTTGTATGTTTTAACAGAAATATACATGTATAAAGAAATTATTAGATTTATGGCAGTAGTATTATCGCTCAATGTATATCCGTATGCAATTACCTTGTAAATACATCAATATGAAAAACCTCGTAATATAGAAGATGGCTCTTCCCACGCAGTATTATCGAGCGCCGCGTCGTCACCAGGTTTTCCCTGACGGCTTTCCGGTCTACGCAGGCGCCCTTTACAGTCATGCGCAGCCTTTGACACCTGTCAAAAGCACCCACTTCTAACCCTGGCCCTGACGTCATTGGAGAAAAACCATTAGAGGAAAACTTGGCTGCTGAGCGAATCATGTAAACCATCGGTGAGTTAAATATCATCGCTATTCAACTTAAAGCATATTTATTATGTTGCTCACTCAATCATATAGTTAATTTTAAACCATATAATACAATTCATATTTTCAACTCCTTCGTGTTTTTTTTTATTACAGTTTTAATCAATTTTAAATACCAACAATTGGTAAATCTTGCCAAATTTTGTTTACTCATATCTATATATGTAAGAAAAATTTATAGATCTAACGTTTGCCTCATGACCTTCAGTTTTAATCGAATGATCTTTATCTTGGTATTATCATGTATATCTATATTTAGAGAACGCCGCGATTGACATATTTTCTATTTATCAGGGGAGTGGTTCAAGGTCATCAGGTAAATATTAAATGTAATACTTTAATAAAAACATGTCGACCCAGTGATTAACCTTTAGTAATGCACGTTAAAAAAGAATTAAAACATACTAATAATAGTACACTCATATATTGTTATTATTAATTAATCATCGTTTTATTACTTGAAGTATGTACTTAAAACTCTAATAGTTATATATTCAATGTAAATCAAGAAGTTATGTCTGTTTTTATTCACAAAAGATGTATTAAGTAACAGTTCGTTTTTCTCACTATACTATGATGTTTTTTTTTAATATTAAATACTTTGATTAATATGCAATATGTATTAGTATAAACAAAAACATTATATGTTTAAAATTAACAAATAAAAACAGCAGCTGGTCTTAGCGTTGGTTTTAATAAATAATTTTTAAAAGTAAGAAGCTGATCTACAAATTGTTAAAGGAATAATCAATGAGTTTTCTTTTTAATAAAAGTATATGAAGGAAAGCTCTTTAATGTAATATTATAAATCCATTATTAGACAAACTTGACGTGCAGTGTGCTAATGATGATGATATTAATCCGTTTAAACAAGTTTTTAGTATAATGATGATAAGGCATTATAAGTCATATTGAAAACTTTGTTACACATGTATGTGTTTTAATATCTTCCATCTTCTAATTCAGGCAGAAAATACCCTTCCATTAATTAAATAAATATTATGATGTAGTTGTTTTCCAAATAATAATTTTTTGCTTTAATATAATATGGTATGATTCATAAATACCACATTAGTATTCACAGGAACAACGTTTCAACGCTAGAGCCCGCACCGTCACATTGCAGCGGGGCTCGTTAACTTTTGTCAGCAATTAACCTGAATCTAGAATCGTTAATTTATGTTTTATTGTCATTCCTTCATTTCATTACAACTTAATATTCCGTAGATAAAAGTATAATTTAACAAAGTTTATTTGTAATAACTTAAATGATTTTCTTTCGTGTCGGGAAATCTTTAAAAGATACCGTGCTGCGGGGAGATGTAAGAGTTGAGGGGTTTTCAACCAATAAAATCCAACGGTTATCTTCTTCAGTGCAGTAGGTGGTACCCAGGGATCTCTTACTGAAAGCCCTGCCCCAATTAATGTCCACAAATAGATGACCACTTTGTATTTCCCATCCCCCTAAAAGTTCACAAACCCGAAGACCCTTTTAATCGCCTTTTACGAAACGCAGATTACATGGCTTAGTAAGTTAAAGTTAATAACTATTATACGTTGCTTTACTAGTCTATAAATACATTCTTTCCAGACTTAAGCTACATTGTAAGGTTAAATGTCCGGGAGACGGAGACCTGGTGACCTGTAACGCTCTACTGGCTGTATAACCTATCGCAATTCGGTATCGGTAATAGGTAATAAACCGGTATACAACAGGCACATATTGTATAAGGTTACTTAAAAGTTTAAGACGAAAAGGACATATATATCCTTTCTTAAGTTTGTTGTGACAAATAAAATGTTTTATTGTTGATTGCGATGCAAACTGGAAGTAAATATTTCTTAAAAGTTTAAACTTGCGCCAGTAATATTAAAAAAAAACAAACAAAGAAACTCTCTTAGTGACATGTGTAACTAGTAAAAAGCTTTGCAACAATTTTTGTGCGTAAATCAAATTTTTCTTTCATTCCACTTGAAAGTTTTGTTAAAATCAGTTCTGTTCTTTGTCCAGTGTCTGTTCCACAAACACTGCACACCATTTGTATTTACACAACATTATTTTTATAATATCATTAGATTTATTTACATTATGTATGAACAGTTATATTTTATCAGTTTCTTATCAATGATCATTCACCGCCGCTGATAAAGCAGCCTTATCTCTACTAATGAATTTGTACTAATCAAAATTTGTATGTAACTTTGTTTACTAAAATTTGGTATGATTATTATTGAAAAAGTTATTAAAATATTATTTGCCTAAATCGTACTGAGAGAGCAAAAAAGGTTAAAGATTACTTTATTTACAAGTTATCAGTATTAGCTTTTCACACAAATCATTACATTACTATCATCATCAGTAGATAGATATATATTGATATTAGTAGACTAAGCTGCCTCGTTTACAAGAACCAACGATTTGTTGGTAAAGAAAGCCCCTGGATATGGTCCTGTGATGTAAGTGAATGATGATGATTAATATAACCATAGCTTTCACCTGTATAGAGAAGAATTTATCAGGCGAGGCAATGTCGGCTGTGTTAAACTAGTTATATTCTATTGACTTATTATGCAATTAGTATTATTTAGTAACAAGTATACTTTTTATGGTAAAAGTAGACAACATTGACGACGATGTCTTGGTGCATCGATAGTATTATATTTATCAGGCTCTCGTCGCAGTGTCCGCTTGTATTTGTAAATGTTGTGTAGTGTGTTCTGAATGGCCGGTACGTTTAAACTACAATCCATTAGAGTTATATACATATTTCCTACGGTTAACAATAAACCTTTCTTATCTGACGATGAGGGATATGAGTACTGGTGAATGTAAAATGTAATATTACTAAACATTGCTTTAACGGTTTTTTGTTGTAGTAGTCTAAGTATTAAATATGTTAAAATACACACAACGTACTTTTCTTCATTACTCCAAATCGTTGGAAAACATTGTAAAGTATTTAAATACTTTATATTTTTTTCTCTTAGGTTCGAATTAAAACATCATCATGTTCGAGGGCGCAGTCGCCGGAATCTTGAACCGGCTGCTGGGCAAGTACGTCCAGGATCTTGATACAGAGAACCTGAATGTGGGCATTTTCTCTGGAAATGTCAACTTAACTGATCTAAAATTGAAACCCGAAGCTCTGGTAAGAATGCAGTCCTTCTTTTCCTCTTTCAAACATTCCTTAATATCTACAAATAACAATTACCACTACCAAATAAATAGATTGTATCTGAATTAAACACAAAACTAAAATAAACAAAGTTGTCTCGGTACATATCTTTGTCTATCTCCTGTTTGATATTACTTCGTAATATTATTTTGCTATAGCCAAATCTTATTCCTAACCCAGTAAGTAAAGGGATAAATTAAATAAGCATTTGAAACGGCAATTCTTCGGCAATGGTTGCAGAGTACAGGGAAATCGGTGGCTCAATCATTGAATATACATCTTTGCTGGTGTATAGTGGGTTCTTTATAAACTCATTAACTGCTCTATTTCTCTTCACCACTCCACTATTGCTAAGTCTCTCTCTCACGACAAAATGAAAACTTGTTTATGAAACCCAATACAATGGCATGCTTTTGAAGCTAATGTTATTTGTTATATTCTACTCGCGTTATAAATTTGCCCACACTACAATTATTTATAATTCATTTGTTTAATATTTGTTAACAGTATGAATTAGATCTTCCCATTGATGTGAAAATCGGCACCATCGGCCGCATCAGTCTTCAGATACCATGGTCCGGATTATACACCAACCCAGTCGTAGTGAACATCGAGGATGTATTGCTGTTAGTCGGCCCAGCGATATCGAACAGCTACTTCGATCCCGAACGGGAGAGAAGACTCACTAGAGCCGCGAAGAGGAAGATCTTGCAGGACTTAGAAGCGGAGAGTGAGATTTTGAAGGGGCCGCAGAATTTCTTTGAGAGTCTGTTCACTGCTATTGTTAATAATATACAAATTTATGTGAGAAATGTCCACGTGAGGTATGAAGACTCTATCAGCTCCAAGGACGGACCGTTAGCATGTGGACTATGTTTGCAAAGTCTGTCTATAGAGACTACTAACAGGTTAATACTATTTCGAGTATATAATTCATCATGAACATTTAAATATTATTTCGTAATCTAGTAGCTTAAAGTATTAGAAACCTCTTATTATTATTCTGATTAAGCAAAATATGAAAGTAAGTAATCATTATTCATTAAACTTCATTTCCAACTCATCCTCTGTCAATAAATATCTACTACTAAATATAAGCCTTCCCTAATATCTTCACTCAGATTGGCCTCTGCTTTTCTCGCATCCTTCACCAGATTGTCTCCATCTTGTACGTTATTTCCTTAGTCTCAATGAAACTATACAACCAGGTATTTATATTTATTTGTATAATGAGATAAAACATTAAGTTTTATGTTAGCAAATGGAAGCCGTCAGTGACACCGGTAAACGCGTCCACCGTGTACCAAATGATGCGAATTGAATCATTGTCGCTGTACTGGAACCCCACGGCGACGGCGCTGGACGACAACGAGACCGCACACATCACACCGATGCAATATTACAACTGGAAACACTACATGTTAACGGGGCTGAACAAGTTCTCCATGCACCACGAAGATTTTGAATTTTGTTAGTATTTCTCTATTCCCTTTACGTCATATAATTCAAAGAGTATTTTTTATTGCACGAAACTACGAAAGGAGTAAGACCATAACAATGAATAGGTAGTTGGTATGAACATACACAGTACCATATTATCTTCTTCGAAATAGCATGATAATTCACTGTACTTCAGTAATTTCACTAGTTTATAGCGCCCTGCAAACTACACTACAGTAACGTTTGCACATTACATTTCCCACCAAGTCGATCTACAACAAGGGACTTACCACTAGTAAAATTCTTTATTTCAGTGCTGAAGCCAGTGACGTGTAAAGTGAAAGTGCTAATAAACAGATCTGGAGAAGCTAGAGTGCCTAGGTTGCTACTGGATGCTGTATTACAAGACAGTGCATTACAACTATCGCGTCGACAGTACCTATCTATCGACAACCTGTTGTCTTCATTCAGACGCATCAAGTTAAATAGGTTGGTACTTAATGTTAGATTAGGCACAATTTTCAAAAGGAATCATGCTAATTAAAGTATTCAATTATGAGGTATTTCAATCTTTTAAAGTCAGCGAAGAAGCCTCGATCAGTGTGTTAGGATGCTGGAATCTTTTACGGACCAAATTTGTGTCCCAAGTTTCAGCATCTCCACGGGCAACAAGAGCTTGTCTCTCAAAAACCGCTAACCCCTTTAGTTGTGTCCTACGATAGACAACGGTTACTTAATCCTATTCTTACTAGCTTAAGATTTCAAGACCAATTCACATTATCGACTTTCAGAAAGTATCGCCACCTACATCCTGGCGTTCCGTTATCAAAGGACGTCAAAAAGTGGTGGCGTTACGTTTACAATGTGGTATTGGAGCAACGGGTTAGACCTTACACGTGGGCAGCCATAAAGAAGCACAGGGAGAACTATAACACGTACAAACAGACGTACAAGAGCACTCTCCGCAGCCCTAATGATATAGAGCTGAAGTTGGACTTACAGAAGTGCGAAGACAGCCTGCCTATCATATCGGTAGTTATAGCACGGGAGCAGGCCAAGTACGAGGTAAGAGTTTCATCATCACCATCATTTATAATCTTAATCATTACATTTTATTAACACAAAACTATAAACAGTATTACAAATAATCCCTTTAATGCTATCACTGCAAGGACTATTCATTAATGACCAAGTATAAGCTGGTAGATCTCTCCACTAATACTGTTGATCCTGGAATCTGTCGGTTTCCTCCATTTATTTCTCGAACCTCTGTCTCTTTGGGACGTATAACGCGTAAGAAATTACAAACTGACCTATCACGGCTTTAGAGAACAATGAATGGACTTTTGGACATTTTTTACCAAACAAAATGGCTATGTTAGCTGGTGTATAGAAGAATAAAAGGTGAATGAAAAAAAATTTCGATCCTGTTAATAGTTTTCTTTTGCGTAGTGTAATTATAGAATTAGTTAAATAATTTATTTCGCGTCTTCTCATTACTATGGATATTTCGTAGTTACTGTCACAGGAACCAGATCGTATAGAGGTTGTGGAGAGTGAGTTCGATTGGTGGAAACCTACGACTTCCGACGCAGAAAGCGACTCCGACGCGGAGACTAAAACCCATGTAGAGCTGTGCGTTAAGACAGAGAGAAGCAGAAGTCTTTGGACCCATCTCTCCAGTCCTGAGAAGAAAAGAGTTTGCGAATTGATAGGCTACATCGAAGGGGCGCCTAAACATGATAAATCTAAACAGTATATCGGTGAGCAAATGTTCTGTTCGTCGCAATTTATTTGGCTTACTTAGTAATTCTTGTTCTCTAGGAACGTTTGTAGCTTCTATTTCTGCCGCCTAACGGCGCTGTACCTAGTGAAATTACTGAATTATCAAGACTTAAAACTTTACCTCTCAAGACAATTAGCGCAATGTGGTGTTTCATAAACCTCGTGACTATTACCCCATTATTATGCGAACTTGTAACACTTATCATCAGATGATGGCGTCGTTTCGTTTCTCCATAAAATAAAATAAACTATATGTCCAAAATACTATTTCACAAGTTTGCTATTCATGTATTCTTTACACCGTAATTTCTCATCATAACCAACTTTACTTATCCGGATAGACGCTGCATCTTCATCACTAACTTTTTAACATCAAACGTTTTTAATAAATAAATCATCTTTTCAGAACACAAAATCAACTTGACCTTAGCTAATTGCTCCCTGACATTAATGAATAGAAGTAAAGAGGTCCTGGTGGTGACCCTTACTCAGTTCCTCGTCTCTCTGGAGACCCGACCGTCGGCCAGAGCTTACAAGGTATTTTCGTTCCTATTATTTATTAAATTAAAATAATTTTTATGTTCACTAACCTTACGTATCATGCAGCTGTCCGCCCGCGCTGAAAGCATGGTGATAGAAGGGGCCACTTCTGACGGCGACCTTGTACCTCTATTGACTACAGAGAAGGGCACAGCGCTAGCCGGCTCTAACCTCCTGGCTGTAGACTTCGAAAGGAACCCCTGCAACAGTGAGGCAGATTATGGGCTCTGTTGGTTGATGGAACCGGTGGAGCTGTTGTATGTGGAGGTAAGGGAGTGAGGGTCGGACGTCTGCTGGATAAATTGGTGGACTAGCTACCAATGCTAACTAAACTATTAGCATCCAACCCAACTAATTGATAATGATTACATGCTAGAAGAGCTGTGTGTTTGCAGTGGACATCGATTGGATGAGATGATGGCGGTTGCTTACTGTGAACGTGAGAGTGTTTTTGGTCTAGGGCTTCAATGTTTTTAAGTGTATCCGAAAAATCTCGTTTTTGGATGAAAAAATTTGAGGAAATTCAGTTTTTATTTGTTTCTTCTAACAAAGATCTTTATAGTTTTTGATATTAATACTTTATTTTTTCTGCAGCACTCGTTTACGGAGTTGATTAACTTCTTCCAAACGCACTCGATGACGTCGGAGGATCTCGCGGAGGAGCTGGCGCTGGTGGTGGAGCGAGCGGGCGGAGTGGGCCGCTCCGTGCTCGCGTACGCCGTCAGCCGCCGCAAAGTGTTCCACGTGAACGTGGACCTGAAGGGTCCGTGTGTCGTCGTACCGGAACACGGCTGCGTTCATAAGTAAATTATTATTGAGTTATTAATTTTAAAAACTACTGGTGGTAGCCTTCTGCTGCGGGAAATCGGTTAGATCGTATAAAAACGAGGAACAAATAAAAAGATAATACGTATTATTTAGATCTGGTCGTGTGATGATCCTCGACGTGAGCCGTATTGTCGTAAAATCGGATCTCCAGCCGTCCAATCTCGTGTTGGAAGATGCGACCTGCATGGAATTGGAGGAGAAACTGTACGATAGACTGCACGCCGAATACTCTTACCAAGTATGTCCCATGTTTTTTAATTTTATCTCTCGTCTCTTAAAGAGGTGCTGAGTCAATGCTACCACAGGTAAGCTTATCGTTGGTGTTATTACAACAGAGTTATATGTTTTTTTTGTAGGTACTATTCTCAGACTGGAATGAACCGTGGCGCGAGTCCCGTAAGTACGCCGATTCCGAGCTCCATCTCCTGCCTAAGGTGAAGGCTCAGCTCGTCTTTTCGAGCAGCATTAAGAAAGACTACAAATTGTTACCAAGGTAAATGCAACTTTTAATTTATAATAAATTTAAACTTTATGTCCAATATATATTACATGATAATTGGTTGAGAAAATAGTAAAATGCAATCTTTAAAAGTCCTCATCACTATTACTATTACGAAACTGATAATATTATTTTGTTTTAGATACAAGTTAAATATTTCCCTCTCAAGCTTAAAACTTAACCTGTCAGACCGCATCATCAGTTATCTACTAGATTTCTGCGACAACCTTCCAATACCAGTACCGAACACAGTGCCAGTGTCCTTCATGGATTCTGGTGATTACGTCGAAGAATTGGAGGACCCTGAGCTCGCTTTGACTTTAGAACTAGACCGCATATCTGCAGACCCTGGATACAATGATCTTGTCAAACTGCGGCAGAAGATTGTCGCTGCATATTTGAGCAGAAATAGGTAATTTATTTCCATGGGTTTTTGGTTTATCTAAGTAATCTTGAAAACAGCAAAAAGTGGTTAATATATCCTGGGGTCTTGTGCAAAGAAGCCCTAACCTTCGCACCTTTTCCTTCTGAGTTTACTTTGAAGATTAGTATTTTATTTATAAAGATATTCTTTAAGATACTACATTATCTACTTCTGATGTGAAGAGCAGAAAGCGAAAAGTGGTGGTGGGCAGGAGTATAACTGAGTACCAGCGAAACTTATTATCGTAAAACGTGAACGTATCGCCTTATCTCATATTTTTGTTACATAATTCAGAGCTGCAGAGACGAAACACGGCCACGTCAGGGTCACCGCGGCTCCACCTCTCGAGCCGGCCATCAGCGAGCTCAGCGACGACGATGTGGAAGAGTATGCGCGCTCAGTAGACCTACCAGGCTTCGACGACAACGTGTCGCCGAGTAACACTATCGGTACACTCATGCGATTTGTCATTGGTAAGTCAAGCAAAGGATATTTTAGTAGTCTATCTCTCCCCCCGAAGCTACCACTACAGCAATCATTCAACAATGTTTTAGTTGTCAGGATGTTAACTTGAGAAGTAAATTAATCTGATCAGGCTCGCTTCGCAGTCAACGGACTTGTGCTCTCTTAAAACATTGTCAAATTAAAGAAATGTGTTAGCCTATTGTAGATAAAAGTAGATAACCAGCGGTAATGATACTGCTATTGACTTCTCATTTCAACGGTACTGTAGATAGTGAAGATCCTCGAGACACGTCATCAGATTTTTTTAAAAGATATGACAGGGTTTTTCACTTTCATAAAGAACTTATTGAAAAAAATAATCGCGTATTTCTTTTGTCGTTTTTCGCAGTTTATTGAAAAAAATTATATTATTTCAAACAGGTGAGATAGTAATAAACCTGAGCCGCTCCAGCGAGCAGGTTGACCGGCCTTACATTATGTTAAGTATCACCAAAGTGTGCCTGGATGTGGCACTTATGGAGTACGGGCCCGCTGTTCAGTTGTCGGTGGATCAGGCGCTGCTGACCGACAAGCAGCATCACAGCAGTACTGGACAATACCTAGAGCTGTTGACCAGCTCTGGGGACTTATTCAACTTGCTCTACAGAAAAGTGAGTTCTGGATACACATAGAAAATATTGAGACAGAAACCTTAATGAAAAGTAGTGTAAGCTTTGAAATTGAATTGTATTGATTAAGCTCCGGAGTACGACACACAGAAATCGGTGTTACATAAACTTTCTAACGACTAATGCCTAAAGAATTTATTATCTTGTTTACCACTACGGTTTTTTTTCTGCTTTAGATTTCAAAAAACTGATTAGAAGGTAATTGCCTCTGTAGGTTCGCGCCAACTGTCCGGAGTTCAGGTCGCATTTCCATAGCGTGGAGCAAGCGCTGGTGGCGGACACGGGCCATGTCTCTCTGCTGCTGCACGCGACCGCACTGCGAACGCTCACCAAGTACCTGAACTACCTGCACGACAAGTGAGCACTACGATATTATTAACATCAAGCGAAAAATGCGACTGGGAACAACTAAACGCAACGATATTTAAAATCAGGCCAATTTCCGTTCCATAGAAAAAATTCAGCAGTCGCCTGCAGTTTGGTTAAGAGCGATAAAATCATTGTCTTTACTAAATTATTTACTATTACATACCAAATCCATTAAAACATTAGTGGCGGGAGTTAGCTTGAGCCGTCGGGTGGAAGGATTTTTAAAAACTACATGCTTGTGACTACTGTCCCAAGCTATGATGTTAAGTTAATAACAAACTGAGAGAGAACTGATTTTATTTAATAATACAAGCTTCTTATATACTAATTATATACAATGGCTCCTTATGGATAGTTTATAAACTATATGTGATTAATGGATCTGTTATCCGAGTGTAACGGATTTATGTTTCAGTTTATGAGTCAGTGTTTTCTTTGTTCATTTTTGGCCTTTCTCCTATGACAACATAACTCGGGCTATAACATAAAAATAATAACCACTTTATTGATCACTCGCATACGTCTCCACTTTAATTAATGATATTAATACCTAGAATTCGCTTTTTTGTAAGCACTCTTCTGTGTCACTAATATAACAATTTAATAAACAAAATAAATGTATTATCGTATATAAAATTCGACTATTATCTTTTTCGAAAAATTGGTTGGGATAAACATTTTCAGGATTCAGAACAGAATTGCAATAAATTTGAAGAAGACGGTGCTGCCGAAAACGGAAACGTTATGGGACTATCTGATGAGACCGGAGGCCGATCCTCCAGTACCTCCCGGTGCTACTAAGTTCAGTTATTCAGTCAGGTAGTTCATTTTAAAACTTATTATTTATTAAGTTTTTTCAGACTCCATAATTTTTTCGAATTTTCTCTACTCTCGTCCAAAGGGCTACATCAGTAACTGTACGCCTGTGCCACTTGGACTGCTCCCTGGTGGAAGTTCGGCTGACCTCCCTCGAGAGCGACTGTGTCTTCCGCGCCAACGACCGCATGATCTTCAAACTGTTTCTGGGCTCTTTACATCTTGATGATCTATCTGAAAACACACTGTATCCCAAGGCAAGTACGAAAACTTACATATTATAAAGCTTTACGAAATATATTAAAGATTCGTATTTGTTATTACTTGTATATATAATGTATTTTATGTTGATTCTGATGAATCAAAATCAGACATCTAAGAATTGATTTAAAATCGTAAAGGTAAAATGGAAATTTGTTAAAGATGATTGATGATGATTTACACCAGTGATTCTCAAAGTGGTCTATGACAACCTGCAAGGGGTCTAAGTCAGCGAAAAAAAATTTGCGGGTCCATGAAATGAAAATGTGGGTCCTCGATAGTGGATCTCCACACATACATAGATAGTACCTATTTATTTACATCATACTATCTTATAATATCAAAACATATACATT
>DWLS01005847.1:0-12263 GCA_018246255.1 Pachliopta kotzebuea | reverse complement strand
TAAGTACACGCACGCACACGTATTATCGGTGAACCTTGTGCCGCGGGCTCCCGAACCCGTACTTGTTCGGCACATAAGTAAAAGACAAGTCGAGTCGAGAAGAGAACAAAACCGTTGAGATTGCCCAGTAGATAATCGGTATAGAGTTATCAGTCTTCAAATTCGACATTTTGACTTAGGAATCAAAATAAATTTTGTGGTACTGGATATAGCAATAGATTTTTTAAATAAAACAAAACACTCTTTACTATTACAGACGGCTGGCCTAATACGTATACATTTACAAAAGCTTTAGCAGAGAACGTCATCGCAGTAGAACACGGTGACCTGCCATCGGTCATCGTGAGACCTTCAATTGGTGAGTATTTAACTGTTAAAAATGTCACTGTGTTAAAGTTCATTAAAGAAAACTCGCAAGAGTGTAAGGATAAGGAAAGGTGGAATATTAAGGACAAAAAGGAGTAACAAAATACAAACATTTGAAGTAAATAGTACGAATAAAGATTCAAAAAAAGCAAAATGTTATCCGCTGAAGAATATCTTGAATAAAGAACCAACAATAAAGGTTTAGAATGAGCACACGTTCGTATATCAGAGTTGCGATATTGAAAGTCGAGATGCCTTAATTGACGCCAGCCGTCGAAAAAAGATCGCTCTTGAAAAAGTATTGTTAAAGTTTAATCTAAATTCGATGTCTTCGCTAAACTTTCTGATCTATATGAAAATATATATCATACAAATGGAGTACATGTCATAATAATTACTAGTTTTAATACGGTTGTTCAACATCCTAAATTTGCTGATTCAATCTGAATGAACGTACCACAGAGATATAAATATATTCTCAGGCTTAAATCTTTATAGCGATCCACGGTACTGATTATAAACTGCTGCTTGATGATTGGGCGATTCGGAGAATATCTCTGTTAAGAGAAATACGATCATTCATTTTTATTTTCAGTTACACCGGCAGCTGCGGAACCTTTGCGCGGCTGGATCGACAACTGGCTGGGTATAACATTATTCGTGTTTTCCTGCGTCAAAGGTTGGATACATGTACTTTATGGAAACAGACACTTGGTTATTGACATCATTCCCGTTGATTACGTGGTAAATTTGACAATCGTTGCAGCAACTAGATGTAAGAGGTAAATTTTAGATGTACACGTTATTAAATAAAAAATATTTTTCGAAGGTCATAATACAGTTCTGATTCCAACAAATTCTGACCCTGCAAAGAAATGATGGTTAATATATAAATTTTTGTTTAATTTCTTCCGGAATACAAATGTATACTCTGTTGTTGGAAGGGATCCGATTTTTGCACCATTTTTAGTGAAATTTGATTAAGCCTGGTTGGGTTTTTACAACCGTCTCACTCCCAATGAGTCATGCAAAAAATAGCGTTGAAATCTGTATACGCACTTATGCATAAATATATATAATTTTTATAAGTCAATGTCACTATTTTTTCATTTAAGATGGTACTTTTAAAATGTTAAATGCAATATTTCTTAAAACGTTTCTTACGAAAAATTGTTTTTAAAATATTTTTTTAATTAATTACAGATCTGAAGAAGTTCCAGTTTATAATATTTGTAGCAGCTCGTCTAATCCTATTACATACGGTGTCCTCGGAAATATTCTAATGAGTGAAAGTGCCAAAGAAAAATTTAGTACGTATTTCTAATGGACGTTCATTATACAAATTCTTTTTAAGTTTTTACAGAAATCATTTACGATTATTTGATTGATATTAATCATCATCATCATCAACCGATAAATGCGTACTGCTGGACATAGGTCTGCCCCAAAAATCTCCACTCCGATCGGTCTTGCGCTATCTGTGTCCAGCGGATTCCAACGACTTTCACCAGAACATCAGTCCACCCAGTGGGAGGCCTTCCAGTACTACGTTTACCAGTACGTGGCCGCTACTCTAGGACCTTACTATCCCATTAGACGTCAGTCCTTCGAGCAATGTGCTCGGCTCATTGCCACGTAAGTCTAGTCTACAATTACAATGATCTAATGTTTTGTTCCTTTCAGACGATTTTCCGCTATTTGGACTTTTATACACAAATTACGAAACGTTAGTGGTAATAGTTGCTTTCCTATTTGAAATGATACCGGCGTATCTAGCTGATTTATGGAACAATATTACCGGGAGAAAAAAGGGGTATGTTTAAAATAGCACCCATTTAAATATAAATATTTATAATCTGGCCAAAACTATCACAGAAAAAAAACAACATATTGCAATCTGCTCTTAAACAGGCAGTAAGCATTTTATTAGTGAGAAAATGCTTGTTTTCTTTATAAATGTGAATAAAATACATAAAAAACTATCTAGTACAAAATTGACGCATAAATATATCTCATTTCTGTGATGCCCGATGACCATTACATCATCTTTAGAAGGAATTATCTTTTTCTTAGTCTAGTAATAGATGATTTAATCAATGGGAAACATTTGGTTTCACAGCTCTAGATCCTACGTGAGAGCTCTAAAAAAACAGTCAATCATGAGGGAAAAGATGCGCTTCTTCAACTCCCATACCTGGAAGATAAATTCGACCCGAACCAGTGAATTGTATGCGTCTCTACAAGAACCGGATCTTCAAACGTTCCCGTGCGAAATAAGCCATTTGAAATGGACAGAGTACATCCCTACCTATTTTTACGGAATCAGGCGCTACCTATTGAATTCTAGAAAATAGGATATTTAATCTAGGTATGTGTACGAGTGATAATAATCATTTGTCTTCGTATAGTCGACATATAAAGCTAGACTGTATCTGTTCTAAGAACAATGTACAGTTTATATAATGCTATTCAATAGACTACATTATGCATAAAAAGGCATACCTCAAATTTAAAAACGGATAGAAGTCCGGATTGGGGCAATATCGAACCTTAAAAAGTCCTTAATCATAATACCTCCACTTTCCAATATATTTAATAGACGCTTGAAACGGGTATTCTTTCCAGAATCCTTTTTATAGCAATCACAATACCTATACATAAGTCGGGGGAATGAGGATACATTTCCAATTATCGTCCCATTTCATTGTAACAATCTTGAAAACCATTAAAAAATTCATAAATTTCAGGCTCATAAATTTCTTAGAAGACAAACATATTCTCTGAAATGGGTTATATGGATTCAGTAAAGGTCGCTCGATAGAAAACTTAGATAATAACACAAAACTTTCAATAACTTTTCTCGACCTTTAAAAAACGGTCGCTGCGTCTCATATATCTAAATAAATCGAAACATTTGAAAAAAACAGCATCTGATGTACCAATTACAACTCATAGAAGACGATATGAAAAACTTCGAGCAAATAGATCGTATTAAAGACCCGATCAGCGAGAAGTACCCTACAGAGTATTGTATACCACGAGGGAGTGTCTTAGGTTCTACGGTATTTCTGTTCTTTAAATGAATTATGTAAAATATTTAATAACAAATAACAATTGAAAAATAATTTTATTTGTCGTCAGTAACACTTTGAATTATTTTACGGAGGCTCTAGAGAAGATATTTTTAATGCAGCACAAGAAGTAATTAACATAGTTTGTAAATAAACGCTGGTCTGTAAAACGTTTACGTTGTCGTTTTTTTTCTAACAAATTTTGCGATATGTCTATATAGGATCTTTATTGGTCTACGTATTTTGGCCAACCGACGGCTTGTCGATTAGAATCGGAAGTTCATAAAAAAATATATTTTTGGACGAGAAACACTTTTACTTTAATAAAGATGCCAAAAATATGGATATTTATGGTACTTAGTGACTTTCAGCACCACTGATGGCTGGCCAGAATCTGATATGGCTAAGAACCATCTCCGTACCCACCGCAATATTAATATCAAGTTTCACTTTTGTCTGGCTTACTGTTTGACCAGGGCGCGACCACAACGAAATTCGGACACAAATACATATACATACAAACATATATACTTGAATAAATAATAGTCAATGCTAAATTGACAATAGCTAGTTTTAATACACTTACCATTTGTAAACAATGTTAAAACTAAATAGATCACCCTTTCCACGTGCGATACTAAATAATATTGGTGTTTACTAAAAAAATGGGAGAAAAATGAGTCTTTTTTTTTACGATGAGGTGACGAGCAAGATGTTCAGCTGATTGCTTATAATAACGTGGTTCTGGTTATCATAGTATTCTCAGCGCCACATTACGCTCGTCATCTTGAGACGTAAGGAGTCGTCTCATTACCCCAGTAATCTATTCAGATTTTTTAAAAAGATTCATTTGACCATAAGGATCAAATAAAAAAATCCATTAACTATTAAGCAAAATTAAATTGAAACTAAAATCACATTATACGGAGATACCCTCTGTAAAGTGCTAATAATTGCTTCATTGTGAGATTTACTTAATATTGTATTAAACGAGTTTTAGTAAGTTTTTTAATTAAGATTTAAGTTTAATTAATCATTTGGATAATCTAAATCAAAGAAACAGATATTAAATTTGGTATCATAGACGAGGATAAAGATCACAATGTATTGGAAGAGGGAGCAGAAAAGGAGAAAAGGGGGGATTTACTGACAGCAGCATGTGTTGCAGCTGACTAATCATACTGTTCAAACATAACTGCTTCGGTTTAAGGGTAATGTAGTTAGTGAAATTACTGGGGTAAAGAAACTTGCCTTGTCTCAAGGCGCCGAGCGCAATTTGGTGCTGTGCATATCATCTTAACCAACACCAGGTTATTATGGGCAAGCGCATCATTTAATATTTTACCATTATCATCAGATCAAGACTTAACTTTTTTTGGGATACGCCTATGTCCAGCGGTGGGCATTTATCGGCTGATGATGATGATAAACATTTTACAAGTTTCCGCGCATTGGCTAATAAAAAAAAAATTGTATGTAGTATAATGTGATACGAAGGCGCGAGAGAGAGAGAAATATTGAAAATCCTTTTGACTTTCGCAGATCTCTTCCTTTTTCATTTAATATACAAAAATTATGTAGGATTCAGTAAACCAATTCTTTATAAAAATAAAATACGTAATAATAAATAAATAAAAGTTTATTATTTACATTATCAAAAAAAATATATATGGTGTTATCACACGATAATAGATTATGTATGAAAACTCTATTAACGTGTAATTTAAATTCTCATTAAATTTATTACCGAGAAATAATGCGGTATTACGTTCATCAATTTATTTTGTAAATTATAATTCCAAATATGCTTTATCCACTAGTTCTCTAGTTTAATTTTCTTCAAATCTAGATACAGCCATCCTGTATTATAATAGTTTTAACTACATTTGCAAATTTGCTTTATAAACCGCCAGGTGATTCATTAAGGTCATTAATAGATCTAATTCCTTTCCTAATCGTGAATTGTTCTATTCTGCCACTAATCGTACATTAATAAGAGACATCATCTCACAGATTGCTTATGAGAATGCTAATTATAACAAATTATTTTTAACCCCGTTAATATATACGGGTAAGTATTGAGACCAGTCAATGTTAGCGGGATCGAAAGGAAAAGTGTCTCTGTCCGCAGCTGTTAAGGAAGAAAACAGGGATCGGGTTTGCGTCGAACAAAAAGTCCAAGAATGATTCGTGAAGTATGCCAAAGTGTACAACAATTCTTCCAACAATTTCTTGCTCCTCATGTACCTGTTTATAGAAAAAAATTAATAATACTAACCACAGAGAAGATGTATTTTCTGTGAAGTCAAATTTTAAAATTTATCTTTATTTTATAGCCCCGGTTGGTAGACAAGTGTTTTCGTTTTGTAGGAAAAGAAGCATTTGCGGGCGGAAGAGTGGAAAGTGTATTAGCTTTCCTTGTACAAATTACATTGTCAATTACGGTCACTGTAGAAAATACTATTTATTAAAGAAGTGTTTATATGAAACGTCTTTGAACCCGAACACAATAATGCTCACATACTACTACTTAATGCCAGAAATAAGCCTGTGATGATGCCATCGGCGTCAAAGTCATCACCATTAGAAACAATCTTTATCAATAAATCTAATCAGCATATGTACCTTGGTTTCCTTCCTATAATACGTAAGAAATTATCCATTATAAAAGCAGGAACTGTTTGTGTTAAAAATATAATAAACCAAATCAGAAATGTACTCGTTGTAAATGTAATCGTGGGATACGGTACGGGATCTGAAATAATAAAATTATTCTGGGTTTACATCTTCTTCTTCCTTTCAAATAGTTTACGGCGTCTCGTTGTGACAATTGACTACTTGTTTTTCAGCATCGTTATTAATCAGAATACGCTTACTGAAGGAAATAGACATCACTTATAGTTGGACATCTTTGTGTTTCCCAGAAGTTCTCTTTTGAACCTTATAACATCAGTTGCTTTTAGACTAACGTTCTATTAAAAAAAATGCACTTACTCAGTTTTAAACCAACTATTCCTTTTATAAAAGAGGTAGTTAGTTGTTTTAGGGACACAGGATTGATTTCACTGCTGCAACTATTGTAAACCTCAACATGATTAGATCTAAAAGAAAATAAATAATTTTTGATATTATGAAACAAATTATCTACACAGAATACGAGATTAAGATTCCGGATATACATATTTCGATCAACCCAATTCAAAGCTTACTATACAACGCCTGATACTAGGCAAAGAGAGTTGGTCTTTTATTCTCAGATTAACGGTAAAAAAAGGTCAGCACAATACTTTTTTGAAACGGACTAGTATTTTAGCAACAATAAAAACGACAACTATTAATAAGACACTCTAAAAAGTAATGTCAAATATTAGTTATTGTCATCAGACAGAAGAATTATATTAATTGAAAATATACAATGATTACTAAAAACGTCTATTCTCGTACGACATTAACCCAACAATTCATCAGATCTTCAAAAGGTACACACCTGTTACATTTCGCAGCTGCTACAATAATCAGGTTTACAACATAATCAACAGGTATCACATCTATGACGTTCGATCCTGAGCCGTACAGTACTCTGAGACGACCCATTCCGATTTCGGTGAGGATCCTCGTCGCTCCAAACCAGTTGTCTATCCATCCTTCCTGTGGTTCATTAATACTAGATGCGACTGTAAACGGCATTATTAATTAGTTACTAGGAAAGTTCTTGTTTGATGTGAACATCTAAAAAAATCTTTATTCCAAATCGAAAAAAAAAGGAGAAATAGAACGCAAAGTAAAGAACAGGACGAAAAGAAAGAGGAAAGGAGAACTGAAGATGTTTATTCAAACAATCTAAATATTATGCTTTTTTCATAAAAGAGTCGTTGAAGAATTCATGTTCACTATTTAAATAAAAAATAACAATTAAGCGTAGTCATTACCAACGGAAGGTCTTATTATAACCGTAGGTATGTTCCCGTGGTTATTTGCAATGTAATTCTCTGACAAGGCTTTGGTGAATACATAAGTGTTTGGCAGGTCACCTGAAAAAAATTCAGAAGAATGAAAAACGAAAAACACATCTCTCAGTATTAATTACATGCATTATATTCACTAAAGATTTTAAACTTAAATTCTGCAAGAATTTTTTTAATATACCACGGGAGAACATGCTCTGTTGGGTCTCATGACCTTTGTCTTCTTGTATAACCTGGGAAACGGATTCGGAGGAATCCATAGTCCAGGTGAGTATAATAGGTTGAGAGGAAGGCGCAATATACTCGTATGTTCCTACTCGCCCTACCATAGGAAAAAAGAAGGAGAATTTTTCCCCCGAGGTAGAGCTGTGCGGTGTAGCTGACGGTGGTGGAGTTACGGAGGTGTGTGAAAGAATTTCCGTAACCGTTCCGTAAAGCAACGATTGAGAAGTAACATGGAGATCATCTCTCTTACCTTTTTTTTTTAACGTGGCTGAAATACTTTCGTATTCGGCAAAGACAGATTATGTTGGACTTGCACCGTCTAAATCGACCTTTGGCCCCATGAATGAATGTGTAAGAGTTTTTCCTACGTTTAAAAAAAAAGGCAAGAGAGACAATAGATTTTCTGTAAGTATAATATAAAACTAAAACTTCAAAGCTTTGACATTAACAGGAATGTAGTAAGAAATAGGTATTAACTAAAATATTTACAATGGTGAGTAAATAATAGTGAATAAATATACTCACTTAAAACTTTCTGAATCTCCACTACATATTCTCCAACCCCTTCTAATGCTGCGTAAACATCCTTATACGAAGCCGGCGGTGGATAAACCACCTCTTTTATTACATCATGATTTGTGTTAGCGTATGCAGTTGAAACGTATATAAATTTCTAAAATAAAATTAAAAAATACAACTTTATAAAATTTCATATACATAATTTTTAAGTTATCCAGTTTACTTAAATGACATACGAGCTAAATAACTCTTATAACATACTTCCAAAAATTTCATTCTCTTGCTCAAATTGAGAACCCGTCTCGTGCCTTCAAAGTTAATGTCCATAGCTTTATTTAACGGCTCATTGAATCTCACTATAGCGGCCACGTGGAAGACTACTGCTGTCTGTAAGGCAACAAAAGAGCTATCTTTATTTTACTAGAACTTATTTCTACCCCCGTATTGTAAATCTGCTGCTCTAAACACTATATTCCGGCTGTCATATGGTAACCAGCGTATTTTGGACAGGCACACTTGACATGCATAACATCATCATCACTTATCATCGTGTGAAATCGCAGTTAACTACTTGCCTATTTCAACTAATAACATTAAAAATGAATAGTTTGTTTACACGTGACTTACTTTATCCAAAAGAGTTTTTTCATCTTCTTCCAAAATTCCCAAATTTTCCTCAGTAATATCGCCAACGATTGTTACAACTTTTTTTAAAATATCTTCCCCTCGGTCTTTCGCGAGTTTTCTAAAAATCTAAATGCAATAAAACTAATAAAGTATTCAGTAATAACATAATGCAATTTTTAATTGTTGTAGGATAACTTGTTCGTTTAACACCTTTTGAATAAGAGATCTTAATCTGAGTAATTTATAGAATGAATAATTTTATGGACTTTTAAATGAATGCGAATGGACAAAAAGTTGCTTATTTGGTATACAAATGCACAGTAAGTTTTACTCTTTACAGTACAGTCTTTATCCACGGTGGTCCATGTTTCGGTTCGGGGGTCGCAAGTTTCGTAGTTAGCATCAGGCTAAGGTTTTTTTTTTAACTCTTTTGGTTAGCTAACACTCTAATATTAAAAACCTGCCAAAATAACAATATCACTCTGTTTTTACTGACAACATATGAGACTTGGAGTGTTCACCATCCATGACCTCTTTGTGACTGACGGCCATTTGATATTGAGGTCAAGCACTACTCTAACCACCTACTAATAAAGGCTTGCGTGTTTTATAAAAATACTAAAAATTTTATAAAAATACTAATTTAGTAGAAAGAGTTTAAATTAATTTATGAGATCTTTGTTGTGCGTAATAAATGTAATTAGTATAATAAAAAAATATTATACCAACCGGTAAATTAAAAATATTTTGCAATCGGCACTCCGGGCTCTCATTTTTCTTTTCCTTAATCAAAATAAAGATCTTATCTAGTTTTGGGCAACTGTGTAGAAGTCTCTGTATTAGTACCTAAAAAAAGTACAAGAGATTAGAAAGGTTTGTATCTATGTACCATTTCTTAGAATACATCAAAATCAAAGTTAATCTTTAATTTCGTTAAGTCAGAGGATTCTCCATTTATAAAATGACATGGACTATAAGTTCAGATGAAAGTTAATACAGAGTTGCAAGCAAGGCTTATGCAAACTCGTGTTAAATTTCGTTACCAGTTTCCTCCGGACACACAAGGTCCTCAGCATGCGTGCATTTATGATTATAATGGTTTAATGATTAAAATTCCCAACAATATTTAATTGACCTACCTTACCAAGGAATCCAGTACCGCCAGTAATGAAAACCGATTTCCCCGCGTAAAAATCCGCGACAGTTTCCCCGCTTGCCATCATCTTTCTGTCGAAATTCATTTATTTATTGACTCATTAGCAATGAAACAAGATAACATTTTTCAAAGGACAGAGGAAGGTATTGTAGATGTGCACAGCATTCACACTCATTCAAGAACAAACGAGTACGGAAAAAAAATATTATATTAAAAAATATACAGTTATAAATAAAAATAAATATTCAGAATATATAACGTGAATAATTTTAAGAACTCCTCGGGTACCCTAAAGAAAGATTCAGTAATAAATATTTTTATTAAAAAACTTTTTTTGCACACAAAATCTACAAAATGACTCCACTGTTATCCAAACATCACTTCCAATTCATGTAGATGATGGTCGAAGTACGTCAAAATGGCGCTGAAGCAGAGCACAATATGCGTTTTAAAGCAGGAAAAGAATATACCGTAATGTCAATATCGTGTTTGGATTGTTTTGAATTTTCAGAAGTCATTAAACCGTAATTAGTATGAACTGTTAGTATTCTGAAAATTTATAAATATTATTGTATATATTATTCTGGTTTCACCAAACTTGTCCAAAAAACAGGATGTTATTAAGAGATTCAACGATTGTTTCCTTCTTAACTAGCTTAAGTAGCTTCGAAACACTAAATTAAACTTTGTTTTGTTTGCTGTGAAATGTTGTTCACAAAAACTAAAAAATACGACTGGTCCCAAATGGGAGCCTTGTGGAACACCGTAAGTAGCTACGTTGCCATTTCTAGTTAAAAATGGTTCCGATTTAAAGCTGTTTCGGATGGAACGGATATCAGCACTCGACCTTTAAAATTCTAGTCAAAGCATAAAAATAATACTCCGTAAGTACCATACCATCTTAATTTTCTTACTGGATATTATGACACTAGATTTACTTGTATAAAAATTCATGCTTATCGTCATCACCAACGTAGTTAAGTAATTATAAACCAACGATTCAAATATTTTAGAAAAAAAATTAAATTTTAATTCTTCACTTCTTTTGTAACACCTTTTTGTGAATACGCGTGATGTTTGCTTACAATTCTGTAGAGAAAAAAAATAGCTTTAGCAGTAGGACTACATGTTTGACAGACATTTTAATAAAAAGCAGATGTATACCATTAGTACCTCATGTATTTGCTGGTATCAAGTTTGAATAACCTTGATGGTTTCATGTAATAGTAGAGATTATAAATAAATCACTTTTTATAACACCACGTGTCAAGAAAACATAAGAAGACTAATGTTAAGAAATTAAATTTTAAACAGTGTGTAATTTAAGTTCAAAGTTAATTAAAACATGAAGCACATACATAGCATACCAAAACAGACGAGCGTGTGAAGATATTTATCAGAGACATACAAAAATATAAAGAAACATTACTGCACTTTTTTTATGATACAATTTTTGATTCAATGATTAAGTAAAGGCAAATTCATTACTTAATTATTTAAAACCGTATATTTTTCGGTACTTAATAAATTTTATTTTTCTACAGTTCTGTGACATATTTATACGCAGACGATGTTACCAAAACCAACAATTTTCTAGATGTCGCGGCCGTATGTTAAAGCAAATATATTGTTTGCAAAACAGATTGTATTTAAGTTTAATTTCACTCCCTTTGAAAAAAAGAAGTATAATAGTAGACTTTAAATTGCTGGATATGTTTAAACTTTTGAATTTATAATAAGCAAAGACTTGCGCTCAATTTCAAACGGGGTTAAGGGACATTGAAGCTGTACATGATAAAGGAAGCTCGTGTTGGCTCAACTACTCCAGCATATAAATGGTTGCGTCACAGTAATAGTACGATGGCAGCAGAAATGCATTAAAGTCGCAGATTTCCTTCCACCACAGCAGGTTACTCCGGACTCGTAGCAGGGTCTATCGACTGATAAACTTGGTCCAAAAGCTGGTAATTGTGGATACATATAAGATAGTGCACATACACTGCTGAGATTGATCTCGCCACACTGAATATGTGGGTTTGCGATAGCAGTGTGACAGTCACGAAAAAAACTCCTGCGGCTATTACCACGGAATGCTTCTGCTCTAGTCAGTAGGCCGGACTCTGCTTTGAATGTTATAAGCTATCTCCACGTCGAGTAACTTAGAGCCAAAAGGTATACCAAATTCACCAAAATGATATAAATAAAATTCTACCTTATCGCTAATATTAGTTTGCATCTGAAACAATATGGCTTTATACCTCAGCGTTGTACGGAGGACTCCCTCTATGACCTAATTCAACACATTAAAGGAAATCTGCAAAAGAAATTAATCAA
>DWLS01005846.1:0-12264 GCA_018246255.1 Pachliopta kotzebuea | reverse complement strand
CAGTGTTTCCGTCCAATTACGATGTGGGCGTCTTCAAGAAAAGAGTGAATAGGCATTTGCTAGGTTAATGCGCTTTATCGTCATCGACCACATCTTCACTTAACACCAGGTGGGATCGTGGTCAAGCATTAACCTACAGATTAGTAAAAAAAAAAAAAATTTGCAATTCTAGCATTACAGTTTTTAATCAAAAATGTTACCTGTGCTGATATTTAACCATCTAATTTTTTTTATGTTAAATCAAAATTATATTAGAAATGTGAAAAACATTTTAGTTTACTGTGAAGCAAAACGTTATTGTTAATATACATATATCAGTAAGTCTTTACCAGGCCATTAAACTTATACCGATTGGTTTTAATTACTTGGTAACTAGAGATTTAATAGAGTGTAATATGAAATTGTCTAAAACAGTATACTTTTTTAAATAAAGCTAAATAAAAACAAACTAATGCAAATGATCACAAACTTTATATTTTATTATGTTTTTTTTATTCGACGTGACGATTAAACGAGCAATGCGTTCATCTGATGGTAAGTGATACGCTTGGCCATAACAACGTGGCGCCGGTTAAGACGGTGGTACACCTAACACCACATTGCGCTCGTCGCCCTGAGACATTAGATGTTAAGTCTCGTTACTCCAATATTACACACTATCCATACTATCTACAGCGCTCTTCAAACTGCAGCACAGAAACATTTGTATATTATTGTTCGGCGGTAGAATTAGTAACTGCGGTGGTGGTACCTACCTAGACGATCTCCGGCAAAAGAGACCTACCATCTACGGTTGTTTGTATAGTTTGATGCTGAAATCTTTATTTAGATAAAATGTTATGTAGGGAATATATATAATTTTAAAATTTATAACTATGAATGTAATTTTGTAAAAATTTAATGAATGATAATGTTCGAATTTATCATCATCAGCCGATGAACGCTGACTACTGGGTATAGGATAAGGCTTCTGGGTATTGGGATTAATGATTCTCATTTGTTGGTTTAAATTTAAACTTAAGCACTAAAGATGCATCAAAGAAATTTTAACTGTGATGTAATGGAAATCTTGTAAAAATTGCTTAACAAACTGATATTATATTCCCAATATGGTTTATCGCACTTTTTTCCTAAACAGATAGTGTTTGCGTGTTTGCAAAACATGAACTTTGTGTGTTAGTAAACATCGTGCCTTACGCGGCGGCCATTGAAAATCGATGGGGGGAGGTGATGAAGGGGAAGCAGGGGTTGTCGCGCCTGCGTACTGCGCATGCCATCCACCGTCCCCGTGTCGCCGCCAAGTTGTCGCCGCCACCACACGCGACCTGTGGAGCGCTCTAAGACTTGTTGCCAAGACTACCTGTTGAATGGGAGAACCGTAAAGTTCAGGTAAGTTGCAGTGATCCAGTATATACAAAAGTACTCTGTATAGCAAACATCCCTGGTTGATTGCGACCAATAACAAAACACTTTTTATTTACATCTGACGGATATTTTTACCAGTTTCACATGTGCAACTTTAACTCTAGTGTCAAAAGGCATATGTTAAGAGTTTGCAAGGTTATATTTTGAAAGCGATCCGACAAGGATAAAGTACGTCAAAAGGAGCGTGATTGGTGTTCACATGATGAAGAATACTTTGTAACTTGAAAATAAATAAAATATATATAATTATTGATCAACATTAGTGCAAGGTTTGATGTGAAAGATATTATTGAAAAGGAAGTACAGAAAAACATGATTTGGAAATAGGAAAGTATTTAATTTACTTATACACAATACAAGAATTAGGAAATGTATTAATTTTAAAAAAATCTTCAAATCTCTGTAACATTTAAGCAATAATTTTTTAATGAAGGAATGAATATGTTTTTATATACTTTTATTCCGAGACGTGTTATGGAATTTCCACAGGTTTTTTTTTAATGATAATGAACATTTTTGCTCTAGCGCAGGAAAAAAGTTTGAACACCTAATCTCCATCCTCAAATTTATCTTTTCCTCAAAACCAAAGTAATGGCTTTCCGGTAATAACAGAGTAAAAATAGAATTCAGTTCCTTACGCAAGAAAAAGTAAAAATTTTCCTAATTAATTCTAGAAAATACAGTCATTAATCGCAAAAGGGGATCTTTAGCTTTACTGAAGTAAGTTTCTGATCCTCAATGATTTAGAATATATTTTATATGTCAATAAATCTAAAAAACTTCGTAACTGGTCATTTTGTAGTCAGTGGCAAAAGATGTGAGAGTTTAAGCAGATGCTTGCTTTTATTTATACAATAAATTTTTTGGCCTAATCACCGATGTTGAAACAAAAATAAATCTACTTTGGTCGGGTTGTGGTGTAAAACCGAGTATGGATAGCAATTTCGGCAAAATAGTCGTCTACCGCTAAATCCTACAAGTGCCTGTCAGGTACGGAGTGGAAGATGGTTTTTTTTTTGTGCTATTTGTTCCTACGTGCGGCTGTTCTTATCTTCTGCGGCCAAATTATAGTAGAGGATGAAGTCTAAGACCGAACCAGGATTTCTACCGCAATCTGCCTTTTCCCCTTCTAGCTCCCTATTTCCTCTGATAAATGACTGGTGGTTTTTTGAACTAGTGACAGGAGACAATACACAAATACAAAGTTTGAACACATTACATTAAATAAAAAACCAATGTTACGTTGTGGGGTAACCAACCAATGTTACGGTGTGCCCAGTGTAGTTATTTTTTGATTTTATAGCACCAACTTCGAGGTATGCCACTTTCATGAAATAAAACTCTTGGCTAAACTTTGACAAATCTTTCTTTCTAACAGGAATATCAACCTATTTTTAAGAGCAATATTTCTATTTATTTCCCCTTAAACATATTTGTTTTTAAATTTTATCTAAAAAATTTTGGCTATCTAGCCATTCAACAAAATATAATCTACTAAAATGGACCTTCCGAGTTGTGAAGAGGTCAAAAGAATAGAGTCTCTTGTCGTAATCAAATGTGAACTTGTATACAATAAATTACGTAAGAGAAATAATTTTTGAATTTAACAAAAACATGAAACCATAACTTTACTATTGAACCAGTAAGTTGAATAAAGTTGCGCAACTTTATTAGAATTATTGGCGAGCGCTTTTGTTTATGTGAACTGAGTTTTTCTTATTTGCTGTTGTTAATGATTTTAAGGAAGTAAGGAGTTCCCTGACCAGATGGAGCGATGATCTGCGTAAAGCGGCTGGTAGCAATTGGAAGCATTTAGCTAAAGATCGGACTAAGTGGACTTTCTTTGGGAGAGGCCAATCTGCACTAGACCAGCGTATTGGGAGATCACCAAATTCCCCTCCTTTTAATACCTCGTATATACCATGGCTCCAATTACTCGGCAGTACCGGCATCCATGCCGACCGTGACAGGTGTTGACTAGGCGTCGGAACCAGAGACCCTAAGAATCCCCAGGTGGCGACGATTTCACGTTAAACTACCTTAGCCCTGGCAAAGTATAAGGCAAGTATATAGTTAATCAAGGAGAATCTGGAACTGAAGAAGAATGGGGCAGCTTTCGCTTGAGCGTTTATCCAAGCTTTAAAGAGAGAGAGAAGATAAATTGATACTCCAATCCGGCAATCTGTTCTATTTCCGGGGACGGCGAATAACTGAACCAAGGTGGTGACGGGTTTATTGTCCACAGGTCTATACCTATATATATATATATATAACCCCTTAACGAGAGCGTGAACAACGTGGTACAAATCAGAAGTGTATCGAACAGTGCAGCGTACCTGATACTCAGAATTACCACATGGTATTCACTGTTTATAAAGATTTACGCACTTCGACAATCTCCGACGAAAAACTGGAACAAATGTATTAGCATATTTCATAGGCTATGTATGGTTAGAACTTACTACACCGTTGTCATAATAGACTTCAAAATAATACTGGGCAAACAACGCGGTGACGAGATAAACTATTGCAATTTGGAAGCGGATATCGGAACTAACTTGGTCAAATGCTAGCTAACTATATGAAGAGAGAGGGAAAAAGGAACGCTACATGAAAAAATTTTTTTTCAAAAAGCAGCGTCGGTATTGGCAACATTGTAAATGGACCTGAAAAAGCCCAGGTGGTGTGAAGAAAGATGAAACTGTTTTTTTTATTATGTCGGTAAAGATTCGAATATTTAATGATGTCTCAATGATCAATTCGTTTACCATGGGGAGCGATCACCATTCGGTCAGGCGCATATTGAATCTTAAAGTTAGCGAGAGGCGTCGACTGATAAAGCCTACGCTTCAGTCAGGAACACCCCAGATTCGAAACTCCGAATACAATCAGCTCCTTCTGGAAAACCAATCGCTTATCTAGATAACTGCTCTGGTGTGGTCATTTACAATGAAAGAGTCGTGGAAACTGTCCATCCGGTTTGGTCGAAACTTTTCAGACTTAAGTTCATGAACGAAAGATGTAGACTTGTTCTGCAGTATACTGATGAAGCTTCGTATTATAAGCAGCTTAATAAGCGGACGTAGGTAAGCTGGTCTATATAGGAAATTGATTCGACACTATACCGAAGACATCAGTCTGTAAGAGATTAGGACGGTTCACAAACAGCTCAAGATAACAAGAGGCCGTGGGACGACGGAGTCACGGCGGAGCTTCTGAAAGACTACTCGTGCGAGACTACTCGTGACGACTAGTACTGAAAGCGGTTCTAAAAACTTATCGTCGTCATACTCGAAGGCAAAATGTCAAAAGTGTGGCACAGAAGTGTTGTAGGGTTTTTTTTTAAAAAAAAGGGTGACAGGACCTGTTGAAGAATTAAAGACCCACCATACTCTTGGGCCACGTTTGCAAGCTGATTTCGAGAGTCATAACGAAACGTCTCGCAAGCAGGCTGGATGAGTTCCAGTCTCCTGAACAAGACGAATTCTAAAAAAGCTTTAGCACCATACACCGCATACCCTGCGGTAAGTTACACAGAAGACCGAAGAGTATAACTTGTCACTATGGTCAGCATTTGTAGACTATTAAAAAGCCTTCAATTCAGTTGAAGCCTGGGCTGAGCTACAGTATTTCCAAAGGTGACAAATAAACTAACATATACATCTAAGTGTTGAAGTGGCTGTACGAAAATGCCACCATGTCAGTCCATTTCATGACCACAGTTCGAAACCAAACCAGCTACAGCGAGGTGTCAGGCAAGGCTATGGTTTATCATCAAAGCTGTTCGCAACTCCGCTGGAAGAGGATTTCTAGCTTTCGGGGCGGAGAGGACTTGGCATCGACTTAAACGGCAAGTACATGTCTCACCTTTGATTTACCGATGATGTTACAGTTACGTCTAAATTCTTGAAAAACGTTAGCAAAATGTTCGATGACCTACCTCTATATAGCGTCTCAACGCATCGGTTATAAAATGAATATGGAGAGGACGAAGATCAAGTCGAATGCCCATATTGTAACCACGTCTCTTATGGTTCTTCTATAGGAGATTCTACCATAGAAATTGTTAATATATATGTCTACCTGGGATTTACAGTCCACCTTGTTAAGTCCAATTTCCAAAAAGAGGTTAATCGACGGACTCAACTCAATTGATCACAACAGCAGCGTTTGGGAGGCTACATAATAAATTCTGATCCTAGTAACCGCAGTATCTGGAGACTAATATTGTCTAAATTTTAATTTGTGCGTGTTGCCAGTGATGATATACAGAACTGAGACGTAGGCCTAAGGATTGCTAGACTTAAGCGACGGCCGATGGAGTAGTAAAGACCTAGAGTGGCGGTCATGTACCATTTTTCCAGGAGGCCCTCCAGTACTGCTCTTAGCAGTACGCGGTGTAGAAGGTGGGTCGACAAGTAGCTAAACAGTACAAGGTGAATCGACAATCTGGTGAAGGTCGTTAAAAACTGCTGTATATAGACAGCGCAGATCCGATTGGAGTTTAGACCTTTGAGGGAGACCTGTATTCTGCAATGGGCATTTATTGGCTGATGATTGATTTGAATGATTTTATTTTAAATATTAATATGTATTTATTTTTATATGTGTATATTTTATTGACCTCCCACAATATATGTCTTAATCATATGTGTACACCATAACACCAATTTATTACATTAACAATATCATAACATATTTATTATTCATATAACATAACGTAACGTAATCATATATACAACACGATACTGCACCCTTATATTATCTGGTCAAATCTATAGCAGACTGGGAGAAAAAGCCTTTTGACATAAAGTCCGCCTTTTTGTAAGCAAATAAAGTTTTTAATAAATAATAAAATAACGATAAGCCCCCATTATTATTTTAATACTTGTAATATACAATTTTTTTTCTACAAATTTTATTCATTCTTTTATTACATACAGATACTGATATATATTAAACTGAAGGAAACGTAGAGTTTATAAAAAAACTGTTTGTGTATTCCCTGAATTAGTATCTACCTTGTTGTGGCGGACGGGTTCAGCAGCTGTGACGTGGTCATCCACAGCGACACGAAGAGGAACTGACATGGACGGCCTGTGTGATGCGCGTGGATGCGGTGACTGCTCCACGTGGGCCCGTTGAGTCCGCCTCGGATTTGTACCCGTGTGCTGTGGATTGTGGTGAGAAAACCGGCATTTTCATTACCTGAACCTACCTTACAATGTTACCATTCTCCTCTCTAGGTAGACAGGGCGGTGATTGTTGGTATTAATAGAATAATAGTTGCCACAGAATTCCGAAAACTGGATGGAGCCGCACGGTATAGCCGACGCTGACTAGGTGGTGGATATGTGCGGATGGTTCTCTCAGTGGTGAAGAAGGAATATATAACAATTTCTCCTTGATGCCGCGGGGTCATGTTTTGGAAGACATTACCTCGTCGTAAAAAAGGTAATGATTGTATTGTTGAATGTAAAAACACTCTACAATACAATCATTATATAAAGTTAGAGCATCTTTATCATCAGCCCGTGGCAAAGTATTACATGTGGTATATAAATAGTATAATAGAAAGGAGTTTACGAAATTGTATGATATATTGTACTTAAACACAGGTTAACGTGTAAATTGTGGCAATAAAATATGATGCATGATTTTTTTTTGGTAAATATTTAGTTATGACCTTGTAGAATAACAATTAATAATAAACCAGGGAACATTGACAAAAAAAATATTTGAAGATAGTGTTTCTGGTTACGTCAGTCAAACTCCGGCTTGCCGGGCTTATTTTATTTAATCTCATATTGAAATATTAAATTATTAAAACGCATTTATCCTGTTACAGTTATTCAATAAAGAATTATTATCTGACCTTTGCTTTAGGCAACCTTCTGTGTTAATTCTAATATTTTTTTACGGTCTTTACGACGAAACGTTGAATATCACTAGTTTTCACGATACGGCACTTTTATTGCAACGATTGGATAAGTTTTTAAAAGTTAACAAATGTTCATTAATAGGATGTTTATTCTAATACATAATATAAATTTTTATTATGTGTGACGCGGGCATCACGACAGACAGAGAAAAAGAAAGAAGGGAATTTGATAAAATAAAAATACAGCGGGCCTCCGACCTTCGCTAATTTATATATTTTTTAAAATTAATTTCTTCAATACGATAATAGCAAGTCAGTTAAGCCGAGTAGCCGACTAGCTGTCTCCTTTCAGGAGACCTCAGGCTACAACGCTGTTCGTAACATAAAGACAAAACTGTTTCAATATTATTTTAGAGCGAGTTTCAGCATGTTGTGTTTAAGCCATTTTACTTAAGTTTAAATATCCCGGTGTTATAAATTGATTACCATTAATCACAAACCAAAAAGCTGGTGTTGATACTGTTACGAGCGTGGAGGATAGAGTCAAAACACCTTGGAAATTTCTGCGTTAATGTATTCGCGACTCACAGAAACAGGGAATCGCTGAAATCACAATTTTCCTTTAACACTTCACGACACACGCAAACACATTCACTAACACTGAGCACTTTACAGGACATCACTGTCACTATAACACTTTCACTTTCACTCCGCAGTCACTTAATCTTCCTCGTAATTTGCTTAGGACTTCTTCTTCACAGCTCCCTTTCCACCGTAAGACTCCACGAGTTACGACTGACTCCCCTTATATACCCCGAATTTCGATGTTCTTTTCGTTATTTTTATTCCAGAACTTTCTCGATAGTCCGAATTACATACATTTTATAATGGAACATTCTCGATGCTGTTTCGAATATTCCAGACCTCTTTCCGCGAACGTCATTTTCGCTACACGCGGCGATCGAACTTTCTAGAAACAGCTCGATTATTCTTCGGACATGAATTTTGCTACTCATCAATAGACGACGTCGCGACATTACGATAGCGTTGTCAAATAAATACTTGATTGACAAATAATTCATTATAAACTGCTCTTGATATAAGCTATTAATTATTTTTTAAAAATTATACAAAAAAGAGTAGCCAGCTAGCGGCAAGTTCCAACGAAACAATGGATCATCGCTAATAATATTTCGTATGGCATCATAAAAAAAGGAATTTTCTGGTATTTACTGTAGTGGTTGATAGATAACCATATATATCGATGTTCGGCTATAATTCAGGCTAGGTTTAAACTTTGAGGCGATAATACAATTAATCTATGTCAGCTATACAAGCGATGGACTACCTGGCCAGTGATTTTAAATTTTCAAAGGCTTATTTTATTTTACCTTTTATTGTCATAGAATGAATGTTTTGCTAAAAAAAATCGTTTAATTTCGTCCAAATCTTAATCACCGCGTAATAGTATCATTTTCCGCGATCAAGAAACTTACATATAAAAATAACAATTTGCTTAACAAAGAAGCTTTTATTCAAATCTCATTTGAAAAAATATTTTCGCGCTAAAATACTAGCTGAGCAGCAGGATACCGGTGTAGATCCATATCAGCAGCCTCACTTAGATGTTCTAAGAGCCGAGTCGTCTCCCGGTCACCGTTGTGCGAACGGTAAACACAGGAATAGATAATTTTATCCGTGTTCACCAAAACCCAAATGGTAGAGAGTGTGGGATCTTCAAGGTGACGGAGTCGCTGACAGCAGATATCGTTGCGGACGTTCACACAAACTCCGGCGCGAGGATGGAAGGTGTGTTCTAAGAAGTACCCAGGATAGTTGAGGTACGCTGTATCTAATGGGCAACGTATCTGCGTTTCCGTTCAGAAAAAGTAAGTGGGGCTTCGCAGTCTAAAGGTGGTGATGGACTGACTGAAGATTTAAGTGGATACCTCGAATGTTAGTGAGGTCCACTTTTAGTGAGAGGAAGTGCATCCGCTGTTGCAACTAATTTTTCTGCTTACGCTTTCTCATAGTGTGGGTGAGTGAATAGAGTGGAGGAAGGAAGGTGAAGGAGGCAATGCATTATCAACTAAGCGACGCTATTCAATAACGGAACATCTTTGGGAGCTTTGACTAGAGACTGCGGGGACTCCCGAACCCCCCCAGAGATCGCCATCGGGTCCTCTCATCCGGTCGTCAACCGGCACGATGGGGTCACCCAGGGATTTTCCACAGTTGGCGGGGCAGCCGTTCATGAGTGGCTTTCTCACTACTTGGGCCCTCTACTACCTGCAGTCGGCCAGCGGAGAACCGTGCTTCGGATCCCGCTACCCTCCGCGACCAAGCGCCCGACGCTGCGTCATCAATAGATCGCAACCAGCTGAACCACTCACTACAGCTGTTCACACCCAGCCTCCATGTGGCTTCATTAAGCATCACGCCGGAACACGACTGGGTCATTTGGCGACATGGTTTTGCCCAATGTGTGAACTGTTTGAAATTAGTTACTCGTTTAGCATCTCCCGGGGGACACGTGTAGGGTAAACAGAATTCAGGTAATTCCTACTGACGCGAGTAACATCATCCCCCGGTGAGATTTGTCCCGGAGATTTGCGCTTAACGCGTTCGCGGATGCGCGCACTACGGGACGAGTGAAGTGAATGGCTTCACTCTTTTCGGGATTGACGTCGATTCTCCATTTCCTGAACCACTCGCCGCGGCTTTCGGTTGCGTTGCGGTTTTACTAAGTACTAATTTAAACATACTGATATTATGTAATAAAAAAAACACTCGATGTGTAAAACTTACAAGACTTGCGCTGTAATGTAAAAGACTACCTCGCCACTTAACAATAGAGGGAAGAATCAGAGTATTGCGCTGATCTTTATAATTAATAGCAAGCTATTATCATTCCTTATATAAAATGTTATAAAGCGCGAGAGTTATTTTTTTCGTTTGTATTATTATTATATATACCATTTTTTATGAAGTCCATCATTAATGAGTCTATTCTCTTCATAATAATAAGAAAACTAATGAGTCTATTTTCTTTTATTCTTTTAGTTGAAATTCATAGAGTACTTTCTTTTTTTAAAAAACAAAATACACGGATAACATCACTTTTTTTAAAAATTTTATATTATTATTATAAAAATTAGAAAAATGTAATCAGGAATATCAAGAACATCGGTACATTTACATTATAAGGGATAATTGCTACATTGAATTTGGTCATATCATTAGTGCCGTTGATCTCTCCGGTAAGTCGCCACTAATTAGCAATACTCATCTAGTAGTTTTTAAATTTTTCTTGATATTGTAAAAAATATCTGCAGAAAACCAGAGAAATTTGTTGTTGAAAGAAAAAGTTGCCTTACCCCTTAAATATTACGGACTAAAATTGCTGGCACAACTGTCACACGAAACGTGGTTATGTTAGCAACCTCGCAAAAATTGACGTTCGAATTTTATTTTGTGAACAAAGTTTACACAACGAACACAAAACACATCTTTATAATTTGAAGGTAAGTATTTCAAAATTCTATTTTTTGTTTCTATGTATCATTTTTATACAATACAAAGAGATATATAAGGTTATGTACTGAAGGGTTTTAAAAATGTACTCTTAATGAACGACTAAAACAAATGGAAACTTTATAAAGCTAATAATGTTATATTTGAGTTAAAAATTGTCTAATGCATAAATGTCACAATGTGTAATGTTAACAACATTTTCAATAACAAAAGACATCATTTGTTTAGGGGAATCAAGTGTAAAAATGGTCTTTAACAAATATAAAAAAAAACATTATAATAATGTCAGGCCAGTGACATTAGCGTACATAATTTGCTAATTCGAACTCAAAGACTACAACTAATTGGATTGAAGTGGGTATATAATCCCATAATTAAAATAATAATAATTAATAAACTATACAGTAATGATGAATTATAAATGTTTGAAGTTTTTTTCAATTTGTTTTGACAAATAAATCCATTCTTTCATTTATGTGATATGACAAAGCAGTTATATGATATTACTATTATAAATATACTTACTAACTATTGTACTGATAGGTCTATCATATAATTGCAACTACCATCTTGCATGATAATGCATAAACATATGTTATGCTGTAGTATCTAGTTCAAGAAGGTAATTTAACTTAAATTTACAAATTATCTAAAAAATATTTATGTTTTGTACATTAAATTTTTCCTCAAATTAAGAAAATTTTTATTAATTTGAATTTTATTTACTTAATATATTTCATTCTGCTGTGCTAGATATGCTTAAGGAAGTATAACAAAAGTTTTCTCATACCTTGATAATATTCATGAACTTTTAAAATTGTCATCTTAATGTTGTATATAATCTAACATATTTGGAATAAAAAACAAATTGTAGAAATTAGAAATCTAAAACGGAACATTGTTTATACAAATATAATGCTCTGTGTTGATAAATAAAATAATTCTTATTTATAAATTGGTTAATAGAAATAACTCTCAACAAAAATCATTATCATCATCTCATCATCTTCATTACTTGAGTCTATTGCTAGATTGGTTCAAATCCACTAAATCTAATATACTGAATTCTACATCTTTGCTAGGAAGTGCCTCAAAAAGCACTTATTTGACTTTTATAATTTATTCAATTGCAAATAAATCATATTACATTTAAAATATTTTTTTCGGTACAAATACAAAGTTTATTTTTGTAAAATAGTTAATTTTATAAACATATAATTATTTAATTTATTATATTAAAAAACTACTATTTATTATTTTGACCTGTTTTTTATTATATTAGCAACATTTTGAACTGTCAATTGAAGTTATGGTTTTTTTAGGTGGATTTTCGGCGCGAGGCTGCGTCTGGACGTAGTTTCGCGCCGAAAATTTCTAAGTTATTATTATACTAAAAATTTTGGGTTTTAATGAATAATATTCTA
>DWLS01005845.1:0-12264 GCA_018246255.1 Pachliopta kotzebuea | reverse complement strand
GGTCTACACAACACGGAAAAACGTGGCAAGGGGTCTACGACACAAAACAGTTTGGGGAATTCTGGTCTAGTGGTTTGAACGCCTGCCTTCCACTCCGAAGGTATCAGCTTCTAATCCAGCTTGCACCAAAGGATTTTTCAATTCATGTATCAGTTAGTATAACACCAACTAATATCACGTGGTTTAACACATGTATCAAATAACGTGGCTAATAAACATAAAAAAAACAGACTTGCTACACTACCAACTAAATCTAACACAAACAGGTCATGAACAGAATTGACATTAAAAAATCCACTGATGATTTATATGGAAACCGGTACTGTCATCATCATCATTACCATCTCAAGTGATATTCTCATCACTATTCGAACATTGTATGTGTCTCATGTTTCTTATTTTAGATAGATTTTAGGCTAAGATTGGTTAAAAGTTTTCGCGACTTCATCAGACTTTTTTTAAATATTTTTTATATGAAATATAAGAAAATTTTAAGAAACATGTTTGTTCAATTTAAAATGCAGCACTGGATCGATCGTATACGATCTGTGTGGAGATACATAGGAAAGCCGATACTTTAATTGCCCAAAGCCAACAGTGGACCGTATATGGGCTAATAATGATGTACAGTGATATAAAAAAAAATGCCAAAGGATCCCGACAACAATAGTATACGATTAAAATTTACAAGGCGTGTACCAAAAAGGGACCACAAATACCGTTCCCTATACAGAAATAGACGATTAACATTGAATAGGACCAACAGAGTTTTTGCTCCGAATGTTTTCCAATCAATACTCCATTGGACCCGCAAAGGGCAAAAGGTCTTTGACTGTTTGCAATTGTCATTAAATGTAACCTATTTGACGAAGCGAAGAGACGAGGAAGGCGTTCACCTGATAAAAAGTGATACGTTTGCCCATAACGTAGCACTGTTTAAGATGGTATACACAGCTCCACATTGCGCGTGTTATTACTCCAGTAATTTAACTAGCATATAGCGCGCTTCTGGAACACATTAATATTACTTACTGTTTGCCGGCTGCAATAGGAACTGCTCACCTATCCGATCTCCGGTAACAGAGACCTACCTCCAATCGGAGGACAAGGAGAGGAGTATCCTGTAGTTTTTCATAAAGCAAAGATTAATGCTTGACCATGATCTCAGCTGGTGTTAAGTGATGTGGTCTATGTTGGTAAAGCGAATTAACCTAGTAAGTGTCTATTCACACTATTCTTGAAGACGCTCATATCGTATTTGAACGGGAACATTAACGCCGGCAAGTTGTTCTAATCCTTTGCTGTTCTCTTTAGTATCGTGAACGAGTTATATAATATATATTAACACACAACAGCACGTGAATTTAGAGTCAAGTGACAACACATTGTAGATTAAAAAAGATTCAAAATATTTTTTTCTTCTTGAAATAAACTGTAATTGCAGCGAAGAATTTCACGAACAATACATATTACCGGTCTCTAGTAAATCAAACAAAAAAGTATATATATATAAAAGCTGTCAACGTATCGCAGCCGTTAATGTCATTCCTCACTAACAATGGCTGGACGGGACGCGCGAAAAATAAGACGTTCCTTTTTTAAAATTCGTTCGCAGGGTTTTTAATTTCGCGGGAAAACAATACGTCAACGTGACGAGGTGGATGACGGCGACGTGACGGGAAACGATTCTGTTCAGCGTGACGGGAACGATTCTATTCAGCGTGACGGAAACGATTCTATTCAGCGTGACGCGACAGACGCGGCGTGTTAGCGACACGGTGTAATACCGCAGTACTCAGATAATTTCTTTTTTCACACTAAGAAACAACGAGAGGAATAGGACATTGACCTATATATACTTCCGTATATATCTGACACTAGGCACGTGGTCTCCGGCCCTTGTGTTCAAGCGAGGGTGTTGAGGAGTGTCAGTGTTCTCGTCTAAATACGATGTGGGAGTCATCAAATAAATGAATAGACAGACATCTACGTTAAAGCGCTTTAGCATCACATACCGCCAGTTAACACCAGCGTGGTCGTGGTCAAGCATTAACTTAACAAAATGAAAATAAATCAATCCTCGGGACGGACTATCCTAACATCGTGTTACAGACGCCACGGTTGTGTTCTGAACAGAGATACCGTGACCACCTCTTCAAACGCAGATGACTACCATCATCATCATTTCAACCGATAGACTTACACTGCTGGACATAGGTCTCTTGTAAACTACTCCACAAAATACCATCACGTACTGTTTGGATTCAATGGCTCTTACCGACTCTTTTTATATAGTAGCGGGGTTTTAGTAAGTAATTATTTCTACCGTGAAATAGTATTGTGCAAACATTTCTGTGTTCCGGTTTGAAGGGTGCTGTGTGCCGGTGAAATAATTGGGGAAACTAGACTTAACATATATCACAAGGCGTGTGCAATGTGCTGTTGTCTATACCATCTTAACCATATTCTTATGGGCAAGCGTTTTATTCATCATCAGGTGGACGCCCTGCTCGTTTTGTCGCCTCGTCGAATTAAAGAAAAAGGTACAAATCTCCACGTAGCCCTTAATGGAAGGTATGTTTTCGAAGAATTTACCCCGAAACAAAAAAAGGCCGAATTATTTCATCATAACGTCTTTCAAATAGGAACATAATAATATAAAATACTACTGGTCGGCGGTATTTAATCGAGCTGAACACTCTGGTGATAATGATCACCAGTTTATCCACCAGGAACGCATTTTGGGAAAATAATTTCCTCATTCCCATTACCAGATTATAATAAATCATATAATGGCAAAGATTTACATAACCTCACCGCAATGCATGCTATAATTGTTATTAATATTAAATCTAGATGTATTATTAATGTTAATTTATACGGCAAATATGACACTGGGACAATATATATAGTATATAAAAAGTAAATAATAGTATATACAAGTAAAGTATTTACATTTGTTATTATAAATGGTTCAACAAAATTGTTTCAACCGTAAAAGGAGCTTTCAATCGGCAAATAGATACTTCCGTTAAATTTGTAACACCTCACTTTTTATATTAGTGTTTTAAATAATTTAGTGAAGGAATTTATAAAAAAATACTAACGTAAAGATTCATATGATGTTCCCGTGAACAATAGTTTCTTAGGCTTTGGATATGACTTATATATAATAGTGGACGTGCATGGACTAATGATGATGATAAGAAATTTTTCTAAAAGACAACACATAAATTTAACACCGTCGTCTAATTATTTTATGGTGAAACAGACAACACTGGGCCAACTAATTGAAGGGGGGTCCCGCACCGCAATCAACAATCAGCTGAACACGCACCGCCAGCATCGACAAGGGAATACCGCACCTTCTCTCCATAAACACAATGTTGACACATCAAAAAAAATAATTAGTTTCATTGCGGCCTTCGATGATACCATTGATCAAACGTTACTAGTCTATAAGCAATAATGTGATCTAAACTTAATAAATTTTAACTTGTGTAATGTTTTCAGTAAACGACTAAAAATTGTATACACTTCCGGCGGGGCATAAGCATCTCCTACGTGAACTGCATGTCGAGTAGAAAGCGATAGGTTTTGTAATACATTCACTATTACTAAACGATCATCATCGTCATTATCAACATCACTGTCCGTTAAACGTCTACTGCTAGATGATAATAACCTCCGTCAATAATAGCGGAATTAGGGCCGTCTCAATATACATAACACCACATTGCGCTTGTCGCATTAAGACGTAAGTTGTTAATTCCCGTTACTCCTGTAATTTCACTAGCAACAGCACCCTTCGAATTGGAACACAGTAATCATTGTCACCTATATAGACAATCTCCGGTAAATTTACAAACAATTAGACTTTAGTAAATTTTTGCTTGGTGGGAATATACGCTGACGTGGTACTAACCTTTTTTATTCGATAAAGCGCCGAGGACTTGCAAGACTTTCAAATGATATAAAGTGATATTTGCCCAATATACAAAAGCAGCGGTTATCGGCGAGAGAATATTTTTTTTGAAGAAATCACGGAAGGACCACTTTTTCGAATGACGGACACAGATCAAATCGATATAATTACTATATTCGGTTTAATGGGACGTTCACGTACGGTATTTATGTTCCCGATAGAGAGATGAAGAGCATCAGAACAACGGATGCTCATCGGAATAAAAGCGAAACGCAAACAGATCGTAAACAGGTCAAAAGTGTGACGCGAAAGGGGGATGCTCGCCCATTGTTTGCCCGCGGCGTGCCACGCTCGCGCGAATTTTGCAATCTGCCCGTGTGTATACAGCGCGCGTACCACATCGCTTGCAGATAATACAACGAGCAATTGAAATACACTGCTTTTGTCTCCTACACCATTAGCTAAATACTTTTAACTGTTGTTATTTATCCAAGAAGAATTGAACATGCCAACTTTGAAATTGAACTGAAAAAACACAGCACAAATACGTTAATTTGCTTCAAATGTTAATTATAAATGGGATGTAAGAGAAACCACACAACGACTTATGGGACTTAACCTCACCTGATCTTGGTGCACTGTGCTAATCAAAAAACGAGATTCTAGCTCCCCACCAAGCCATATTAGGCCAGTGTGGTGTCTATGGCCCAAATCCCCCCCTATTGGGTGAGATCTATCTCCAGCATTAGACATCTATCGGCTATATGTTCATTATATTATAGTATTACATCCGTTACACCCGAATTAATTACATTATATATAGTCAAATGTTACACTATAGAAATACAATCTACTTATCAAGCGTCTAGTTATCTTATAGATATAACACCGTCTTTTCAACGTCGTTATCGAACTAATCTAAAATCAACAAAACAAATTCAAAATGTTGTATTAATGATAAGGTGGTGTTAATGGAAACTGTATTTATAAAAAATGTATGATAATATAGTATTGAAGGAAATCAATCGAAGTTATATTTAAAATAGGAGCTGAAGCAACAAATTTTTTGCAAACAATAGAGCACGATTGGCATTTGACGGAAGAGTATAGCAACGCATGTCAAATTTGAAAACGAATAAATTCCTTGTATCCCTATGAAGCTGTCCTGTTCTGAAAGCTGCGAAACAGTCATCAAAAAAAAGTTTGTGGAAAAAAGATGAGCCAGCTAACTGCGCTTAAAATTCAAACAGATTTATAGGAATGGACGAAGAAATAACTGGAACTAACTTACCGATTCTCTAACACCTGTCTTATTTAGCCATATCGCATATGTAGAAGACGAAGGATTATAAGTCTATTAGTAAATCCGACTGTCAAATTTTACCGCTTTTGTTTACTAGAATAATTATGGTTTAGAAAAGTCATAGAACCTGCATTTGCCACAGACTTATTTTCAATCCTGTGACTTCACCAAACGATAAGGACGACCATAGAGGGGGTTTTAATAGGTAAAAGTCTGCTCATAACTCCCTCAGAAGACAAGATATTTTTTCGAAGACCTTCCCCCTCCAATATATAAAGATACTTATATTTTTAATGAAAACTTTTCAAATATTGAACTTGATGGAGTTAGTTACACAGCGTCTACAAAACGTACATCTGGTCTTTATTTGACATGTCATTACAAATAATAATACACAAGGTCTATTAATAGATTTACGGGTACAAAAAATATATATTTACTACACAGTTTTTGTTAAAAATTATCTAATAATAAATGGAAATAAAAAATTGATAACCTCCTGTGTAGATAAATTGCGATTAAATAAACATGCCGTGATAAAACGGTGAAATAAATTTAACCGATACGCTGTTCTGGCAAACAGTCTATAAAACAAATTGATAACAGAAACATCGCAAAATATTATTGTCGAAAGTCCCACATTTCGATGTCTAAATTCCAAAGTAATAAACGGGGATTGTTGTGAAAATGAAATAATTCTATTTTAGCAGTACATAACAAAGTAAAGATGAATTTAAACTTTGAAAATAAAGTGATTATTGTGACTGGAGCAAGTTCCGGCATCGGAGCTGAAGCTGCTAAAATTTTTGCGAGAGAAAAAGGAAGACTGTGCCTTATAGGAAGAAATGAACTGAGATTACATAATGTTGCTAGACACTGCGAGGAACTGAGCGGACTTAAACCGGTATGTATTTTGTGCGATCTCACTAGTCCGGGAAGTTGCGAAAGGGTTGTAGGAGAAACGGTTGAAAAATTTGGAAGAATCGACGTGTTGATTAACTGCGCTGGTAAATTTAAAATGGCGTCAGTGTATGATCACAGTATGGAATCCTTCGATGAGCTTATTGCCCTCAATCTGAGAGTGCCATATTATTTGATTCAACTAACACTCCCGCATCTGATTAAAACCAAAGGGAACATTGTGAACGTTGGGTCGTCGCACTTGAATAGGTTCACGCCCGGGTTCCTTCCCTTCATGGTAAGCAAGAGTGCGTTGGAGAAGTTCTCCGAATATGCCTCGATGGAGATTGTGTCGGACGGCGTAAGGATCAACGTGGTGAGCCCAGGCGTGACGCGAACCAATTTTCTTAGAGATTTGGACATCAACGAGAATTCCTCGTGTGCCTATAAAGAAATAGCTTCAAATTTGACAACAAAGAAAATATTGGAACCTCAGGAGGTAGCAAAGGCTATATACTTAGCGGCGAGCAACTCGGTGCCCAACCTGACAGGCGCGAATTTAAGGATTGATGCAGTAGAGGCCACGACTGAATAAAAGCGCTTTAAAAACTATATAATTCCGAAAACAATGCTTCAGTCAATGAAATTGTTAACAAAACTGAATTTCGAAATTATTTAATGTCGATATAAATAAATTTTGCTTTTATTGTAACACGGACTGCGTCCTGCTCGTTTTTTATTTTAATGCCCTAATTAAATACAACTACAGTTAAATATTAATTAGTTTGTTCGCTCGTTAAATTAAGGCAAATGGACCATTTAAATTCACTTATTTGTTATTTTAATATCGAAACATTTTCGTTACTGCAAATATAAAATGAAATTAAACTTACTATTAATATTTTATTTATGGGCTTTTTATTATATTTCCGAAAATTGGATAAAGTAATTATAATTGCGGAAACGATTCAGGAAATTTCTGGATGTGCAGCGTAGGACCAACTGACGTGGACATCTCTGGAGGAGGTTATTGTCCTTCTTTAAGATGATGATGATTTAGCAAATATACAGAAAAAATAAATATATTTATTCTGTTACATAATGAATGGAATTACTTAAACATAGCTATCACAAATGTGCAAATAATCTATACAATTTATGAATCATCTAAAGATAAGTTAATTATCACCGAATTATGGTGATTGATTGCCACAGTGTTATAAACTGTACTTGTGATGGGATCAGATCTTTTTACCTAACTTTTTAATCAACCGTTCTTGCTGTATAAATTTGTATATGTAACACAGGATGAAGATATATAAAAAATTGAGGGTAGAATAGCGTTATGATTAATTAATGATTCACTATCAGCCGATAGTTGTTCACAGGTGGACCAAAGCCACCATAAATTGAGGGGGATTTGGGCCATGTCGTTTGTTGATTAGCAGAGTGCACCGCGAGCAGGTGAGGTTGGCTTGGATCCCGTGGCCCGTGGGACGTGGTTAGATTCATTGTATATTTAAGTAGTACAGCATCCCTCCGTGATTCGAATCCAACACATGTACGTTATTGTTCAACCGGGCGCGGGGTAGGGGCCGCTGATCGGAACGAATGAACGAATGAGCGAGTGAACAGACGTACCGTGAGTGAATCGATTGGCGAGGGTGAAAAATACTTTATTAACTTAATCGATTACAGAATGCTCATCGCGATGAATGGATCATCGAGTAGATTGATAGGTTCCGATTTGACAGAGGATTAGCAGGCTGATGGAACTTGTTAATGTCGGTTGAAGGCTAGCGGAAACTAGCTAACACTGAAAAAGATTTACTAATGGTTTTTATTTATTTTTATCATATTCTGAAAATGGGTAGACAAACCTTACAAATTGTTTTCATCAGTAATAGTAATTTTTGCAAATTTAACTTGCTATATATATAAAGAGAGGGAGAATGCGCATTTAAGGGATATATCATGTGCCAATATTTATTTTGATCGTCCTAATGGATTCTGATTGGTTCTCTCTAACAATTCATACCGGCAAGTTTTATTTGCAAACATTAAGTTAGATGAATAGAATTACCAATAAGATTAATGGGTCTTGATTTGACACAGAAGATCCTAAGGTTCTATTGTGGATTAAAATTAAAGTAAACAGGTTCATCATTAAGTGCTGTCGGCTGATGATGAAGATGATTGAATGTTACCTCGAAATTGAAGTTAGGCAAACAATTACTTTTTCTCATCATCAAAAAGCGGAAGACAGTATATTTGAAACATAAAGCTCGAAATTCTAACTGAAGTCTTCTGCAGAAATAAATAATTGAAAAAGTAGCCGGAAAGAGATCGGCCGCAGAAAGCTGATCCACCTAGCATACAATAGAGAGAGATTCGCAGAACTGGCGTCCAATTTTTACTAGTTTGGGGGCACACGGAGAAGAAAAAGATCCAAAGAAAATTGATTTCACGTTAATTGACGATTTTTATTTCTAATATACTAATCACGCTTCAAAGAAAAAGAGAAGTTGTATTGATATGACATTGAATTTCTGACACATCGTTAGCCTAATAAGAACAGAGAGGAGGGATGTGTGGTCCCATTTCTCCCATTATTGTTGGACAGCTCTATGTTCGGTAATGAAGGTATATCGTCTGATGATGATGAAACCTAACAACGTAATACTTAAAGATCAAAACCACGCTGTAAAACCTCAACAACACATTGACAACGTTTCAAACACATTAAACAGATTTACTGGACACGACGCAAGGGTTTTATTGCTTTCGACATTACACTACTTACATTAGATAATTTTATCATCAACATACAACTAAGTTATTTTACACTTAAACCCATTAGACATAAAGGTTAAATTCCCGTAGCAGATGATGAATATATTTATACAAAGTTAGCCGTTAACACAATTCAATTGAGGTCTGTTGTATGCATTCACACTGTATCGCAGTTATCAAGGTCGGTTAATTTATTAATGAATAGTATAATAAATTAGTTGAATGTAAACTAACTGTTGAACATATGCTCCGGTGTAAACAATAATATACAATACAAAGGATTTAATACAGACAACGTCTGTATAGTTTAGGTGAATAGAAATTTAATTCATAGATTCTAGATTTTAGATGTAACAGCTGAACGTTGTTTTGCACTACCCTGGAATCTAACTCAAGGTTTATTTACAGTTCAAGAACACAGGTTGATTTATACTATTGGTAGTTTGAGGCATGTTTCTCAACTAGGTATGGCTATCAAGAATAGGACTCAGGTTCGTGGGCTTTGAGGGTGGGGGCCCTAACGGTCCATTGAGTGAGCCTGTGAAGAACGACAAGTATGAAGTAGTCCTTTATTTTGTCGTAGCATACTGTTTATGCTTGGGCGGGCAATAGCGTTCCGCAATGAACCCGGGATGACAATCGAGTGCACATGTGCTTGAGAATGAGTACAACGACCAAAAATTGATTCAAAGGCTTTCCGTACTATAAGCAAAGCTTGCAGCCACTGCAACTTGGTGTTATCCTGGCGTTACACGAGTAAGATATGAATAATAACCAAAGAGATTTTAAAATGATAGAAAGTTTAAGCTGAAACGAAAATTTCAATTGGCGGCAGTGTTCTTACCGGAGCAGGAAAGGAAACTAATTAAAACGGCAAAATTAATTTAACGTTATAGCCCCGGCCAACTTTGCGGAATTGAGTTATTTTGTGCTTGAATTAATTTCAAGTTTAACTTGGCTGGTTTTATGAAGATAAGATTTTGAGATGAAGATTTATGCAACGGAGTGACCAAGCGAGCTGGACGTTAAGATGTAAGTAGGTCAGTAATACGTCCGAGCAGTGTCACGATGCTTAGGACATTTGACGGTTGTAAGTCTCAGTACCTGAAGGTTACCTAAGTAGGTACATAGCATGGAGCTCGCGGGCTAGGTGAGCCTGGGCCGGACAACAAGTATGAGATGGTCTCGTATTTTGTCGTAAAACACTGTAGACGTTGCAGTGAATAACAGCTCCCCCTAGGATGTGTCTAGCACCAGAGCAGGGTAAATTCCGGAGAAGATCACGGAGCCTTCTACAATACACTTAGGATAACCACCGAAGAAGGTATTAGTAGATATAAATGCCAGATAACCCTGATTTCCTCCCAAAATCAATGTATTTTTAGAAGATTTCTCCTGCAAAAAAAAAACCGCAACTCGCAACTCCTATTGCAGCCGACAGACATCAGTATACAAACATTACTGTATTCCCGTTTCATAGCGTTGCAGCTTGTGAACTGACTAAAGTAACAAACACTTGTTCCCAAGTCATAAATCAAAATTAATTGATTTTTAGATTGATTGGAGATAATTTCTATACAGTAAATAAGCACATAAAATAACTTAATATCACATATAATATATTTAATCCTTAAGGGCTCTCAGCTGTGTCAAAGATTAATAACATTAACTGCTTCCGACCATTTGTTTGATATTAGGCCGAACACATACGGAAGAAGTTTATGGCCCAATGTCCCATTTCTCTTCTGTAGATCATTATCATTTATCATTACATGTTTTTATAAATCATTTCATAGTTTTGTTAGGTGTTATGTTATAAGTAATAAAATACACTTTCTTACGTAAGCATATTTTACTAATAAACATTAATAATAGTGCATAAAGTTTCTACATTTTTTTTGAGCTATTAGGCGACGAGATGAGCGAAGCGTTCAACTGATGGTAAGGTTAAGATGGTAGCACCACATTCCGCTCATCACCTTGAGTCCTGAGATGTTAAGTCTTGTTATCTCAGTAATTTTACTAGCTACAACGCCTTTAAAACCGGAACACAGTAATGTTTACACATTAGCGTTTATCGGCTATAACAGGAGCTGCGGAGGTTACTACTACGGTCTTTAGTCACTGAGACTTAATACCAGTGAAGTTCTAGTTTTTGTTTTAGTTATTATTCTAGTGCAAAGGATGCTTTACATAAGAAAGTTACTGAGTAAGATATTTAAGTTTCTTTATTTCAAAGTTATATGCATACATGTTAATTATATTTATTGTTATGTTCCTTTTCGTGAAGGTGTTAAAAAAACCTAAGCAGGTACCAACAGTTAACTTATTATATCAATAAGGAACACAAGCAAAGGAGCAACTGAGAAAGTTGCAGCTGTGTCACTAACTTTTAAGTAGAAGTACGCTATTTTCATGAAACTTTAAATATCTTTTCTCTTACTTATTTTGTAAAAACTAATATCCTTATTGAAGCGAAACCTTGTAATAGACTTATTAAATTTTCGAGAGCGATATTCAGTAAAAGCCATACATAACCATTAAACTAATAAAACATAGACATCTGATACGTCACTAAATAGAAGATGACGCCATACAAACATAATTAACAAAGCATTATATCAGTATTAATGAATTAGGTAGTGCGATACCGTCGTAGGGATACTATTGTGCCGTAATAAGGATTAATTATCCCGTAGTATGTTAACTATTATATTTATATATGTACGACGGGTAAATTGACCTAATTCACTGATGTCGTATATATGTTGAATCGATAGATGGACGCCTGTCAAATGTAAGCCGTGAACTTATTGAAATATATTCAATATGTCTATTGAAACACCTTTGTTTTAAGAATATAATGTAAAGACGGAGATACTTTTTTGATAACCTAAGTCATAGGCTCTTTAAAGAAGTTATAACCACATAGTTTGTATAGGTCTATTACATATACATACATATAACAAAATGTTCAGCATTTATTCATTCAGAGACGTCTTTCAGTAACAAGTTGGTCCGATCAAGTAAAAATTGTCTTTCTTCAAATTTCACAGGGTCATAAGAAATGCAATGGACATTAACTTGGGGAGAGAATCTATCGCCTCCAAACAGCAATCATCAGACAACAGAGCTTTACAAGGATGAATAAGTAAGACAGTCCCATGATATACACCAGTGATTCCCAAAGTGGTCTATATCGACCCCCGACGTCAGCGAAAAAAAATTTGAGGGTTCATGAAATGAAAATAGGGGTCCACGATAGAGGATCTCAACACATCCTTCTCACTAAAAATATTGACTTATTGCTTATGTTATTTTATTTATAGTTTATTTAATGTTA
>DWLS01005844.1:0-12265 GCA_018246255.1 Pachliopta kotzebuea | reverse complement strand
ATTATAAAAACAAACAAGTATATGATAAGCAAACAAGGTCTCCGACAATAGTCCGAGGAATAAAAGAGCATATCAAATTAAAAAAAAAAAAAAAAACTGTGTATACCATCTTAAACAGTGCCACGTTGTTATGGGCAAGCATAACACTTAACATCAGATGAACGCTATATTTGTTTCATCAACTTGTCGAATAAAAAAGGAATTTCAATAGAAAAACAAAACAATAGAAAAAATATGTTCGTTTGCACATAAATAAATCTTTAAATATTACTCTATGAGATGTATGAGTTAAAAATCAAAAATTTTAAATTATACGCACAAATTAAAAATTCCAGTGCAAACCACCTACTGAAAATAAAAGGTTTTCATATATAAAGCAACGTAGGGAGATATTTGGAATGTTTCGTATTGAAATATAATCAACAGTGAAATTAAAAAAAAAATGTAAAAACACATTTTTTTTTACTTTACTATTTGTAAATAAAGTCAATATAACGGAATCTTCACCTTTATTATTTCAGACTTTAAAACTTAACTAACTTAATTTTTTAAACTGGCTACCGCATATTGGCAAAGTAGTGCTAATAGGCCACTTAAAAGCTAAACCGTCGACGTTATTAGGGTCTTGAGATCGAAGGATGCGCTGGTTGTAAATTTCTGCTGTCGAAGACCGTCTAGTAGGTACCACCGCAGCACCTATTTCAGCCGGCAAACATCATGGTCTTTCGGTTTATATGCTAGTGAAATTACTCGAGTAATGAAACTCACCATTTTATGTTTCAAGGCGACGGGTGCAATGTGGTGCTATATATACCATTTTAACTAGCGCCACGTTGCTATGAGCAAGCGTATCACTTGCTATTAGGAGAACGCCTTGCTCATTTTGTCGGTATATCGAAAAAAAAAATGTAAAAGGAGGCTGCCCGGAGCTGATGATAATGATATAACAACGTAATGTTTCTTTGGTACAACTCAAATTGTACATATCAGATACATAATACGAAGAGCATTTCATACTGGATCGAAGGCGGAGAGAACAGCTGTTACCGTTCCCTGAAACTGAAATAGATTTTTTGTACGCCAGAGGCCATAATTTGGTGACACAGTGTCTATGTATAGAGGGGTAACAGATTCTGTCTGTTAAAAAGTTACTCATATTTTTAGTTCCCTTTGAGAAACGGTTTAAAAAGAAAATTATTATGTATATCATTTTGTTAGACTTGAATTGTTTTTTAAAAATTTATTTCACAGTAGCTCCTCAAATTGTAAAGCTAAAAGCTATCAGCAATGCGCAGCGCTGTCATTGTGGTCGTTTGCAACTATTCAGTGCCCCTTGGGTGCAAGGGCTTATGCATCTGTTAGGTGAATAGCCTGGCTGCCCTGCTTCTGTTTGTTCCCACTCATCATTGGCTGGGTATTTTATCAAAGCCTTATCAAAGCTAGATTTTGCTGTTCGTGGGAGATGTTAATACCATAGCAATACACAAAAGGAAAATGATAATACCATTACATGCTCAGCCAGCACATCGGTTGTTACTGCTTCTAACATGACTTGTTTCTCCATTTTATTTTATTATTCATACATTATGTCTTCAATTTTCGTTTCGGTTATAAATTTTAGTTCGTCTAGAAAATAATTCAGTGGTGTGAGTGGTCCTGCACAATTACTGACAGTACTCAAGACAACCTCACCCGTGGTGTACCCTGTTACTCCGCGTTAGGCCAGCATGATGGGAGACAGCTCAAATCCCCCATTATCAGGAGAGGCATATGTTCAGCAATGGAGGTCCATCTGCTAAGAAAGTAAAATAATGTTATAAATAACGACGCAATCACTTTGTTTTATTTCAAAGGGAACTGCAGATAGAATTACAGTCATAAAGAAACAAAGTAATTCAACCGAAGATTTTGTTAATCGGCTCAGCCGTTTCGGAGCCTCAACATGTACAATAACTTACCTTATTAAATGCTAAATTTTAAATCGTCCTTAGTAAAGATAGAATTAAAACGAAAATAATCTAAATGAAAGAGTTAAATTCGCTCTGAAAACCAATTCTTTCGATCTAACGCCCAGGACAGGATAACGCAATTAAGCAATAAACGAACTACCTTCAATCGAATAATAGCGAAATTATCTAATATTACCGCTAGCAGCGAGAAAATCCTTAATTTATATAGATTTGTCGGAAAGGAAAAAATTAAGAATTTAATCGAATACTGGATTGAATATTTGAACTAATGGATCGTTACGTCTTATATCAAGTAACTAGTATAAAAAGAGGACTTTGTCTGGGACACCTATATCGCTATTAGCATATCATTAACTTAGACGTTATATCATCATATATTTTTAAGTGTTTCTATAATCATTCACAACTATAATCATCATTCCCTATTGAGTATACAAGATTGTGTTAACACTTATAACCTTTTTCATATCTTTGTGAAAATTTATCAAATAAATCAATTCGTACTCCAACTTCCAATTACGAAGATGGCATGGAACCAAAGTAATTAAAAAAAGCATCAAATGTGCTTATAATTCATAACATCAAGAGCATGAATCTATAGAATACGAGTTTATAATTAAGTCGACTATTTTTAAGAAATTCATGTTGTTTTCAGTTTTCCGTTCTTTTCATATAAATGTGAATGGTCTAATGTCTTCTAATGAATTCTCGTATTCAGGTATCATGTATGCCAGTTAGAGATAAAATAGAAGACTTTTTTTTTTGTGAGCAGTTAAAGGTAATACTAATTTTTGATTCAATTCCACTAGTCTATAAAGTTTCTATGAGGATTTTTTTTAAGAAATGAAACTACGAAGTAGAGGAGGTGACTCACACGTTTTATCCTTAGAAATGTGATGCTAATTAGGATTTCCTATTACAGACAGGTCGGTTACAACCAAGTAGTAAATGAGACACGTGTCTATAATTTTGGTGGATATAAGTTAGATAACAAAATGTGTTATGCTAGTCAGTTATACAATCTCAGATAGTTTCCTGAAAGAGATGCTTTTAGATAAAGAAACTATTAAAGTAAATCTTTACTTGTGTTTATTACTTCCTCTTTTCCTAGCCACTATCTCATATTGTGGTGGAGTCAGCTTTCCTAATCTTTTCTCCACTTTGATTTGTCCTCGACATAGTGATCAGTCACTTGGCATTCTCGCATATCTCTTGATACTACATTTTTCCACCTCGTTTTGTGTCTTCGACCGTCTAAGGAAAGCTGCAGTGCCAAGTCGCCAACGTAGTCAAAGTGATAAACAGTCTAGAGTCCTGGATTTTTGGTAGTCAAGGTATGGCTGCGAATTAGAGAAGTAAGGTATGAACCGTCAGTTGGGAGTCGGCATCATCAAAGTTCCCGCCGCAACCGTTTGCGGAATGCAATATCTCCAATAATCAAAATACATAGGAATGGTATTGTTTGCGATCTGCGCTCAGGATATCCTAATCATTTTAGCAATTTATACGAGTCTTATTTCATTTTCTACTAATTGTTTGTTCTGTCTGTTCGTTTATTTAAAAAACAAATCGTTCTTAGTAGGAAATTCTTTAAAAAGTTTTTTAAATCAGTAATTGGTCAGTTAATGAAGTATAAACCGTTGTGGCAAATAAATAACTAATACTAAACCAATGGAAAAACAAATCTATTGTATCAATTAGTACTCATTTTTTATTTTCAGTTTTAGAGCCAGCTAATAAGTTGATATTTTTTTCTGGTATCACACAGAGCAAGTTCTTAACAGTTAATTTGATGATTATAATTGCTGTTTAAGGCAGTCGTGCGAATTCCCATGAACATGTTACAGACACAGGTTTGATTAAACTGATTTTACTTTAATTTTAATTATTATTGATTATGAACACTTTTCCGGCGGAAAATATTACGATAAGCAGATTTTTTAGTTGTTATCGATTGGAAATCGTCGAAAAGATGCTCTGTCTTTCCGGAAAGTTATGTGGTCATTTTTACCCATCGAAACTTGATCAGTGGTGGTCTTTGGCATTTGAAGAAGCTGCATAGATCTATAACAAAAGAATTTTTATGTACAAATATAACATACACGCATTGTGTATCTGCGGGAGATGATTTGTAGTGACGTCAACGTGCAGTGGGGTGTAAGGAGTATCACAAAATAATTCAAGGGATCCAAGCCAGCCTCACCTGCTCGTTGTGCACCTTGCTAATTTACACCTTACTAACTACAAATGCGACCAACCCGCAATGGATCAGCGTGGGGGGAATCGTTGTACTTTGGGGAAGGCCTATGTCCAGCTGTGGATGCCTGTGGACTGATGATGATGAATGTGCAATGTAAAGTCATCGTTCGGCTCAAAAATTCGGGCCAGTTGGGATACGCGTTTCGAATACCAATTAAACAATAGTTGTCTATTTGGATGATTTGCAAGATTGCTGCTGATTTTAAATAAAAAAGTGCACTGAACACACACGAGAGCAGAATCAGTGCTCCATTGTTACATGAATTATAAAACGAGCATCCGGCGCGCATACTTTTCATTTTGGCCGCGCGTTTGTCCAAACAAAACGTCGGACGGGAATGATTGATTTGATTGTACTTGTTTAATTTAGATTCATTCGACGTTGCGTTAGTTTTCACTGGTATTCGACATGGGGCCGTTTCGTTTATACGTTTAATTGTGATCAAATACCATCTAGGTAGTTACCACGACAGCGCATATATACGCTGCTGGACAGCATTGAGCAAACGGTGCTATGTTCTTGTGTGGAGGGCGTTGTAGCAAGTTGAATTACTAAGGTAACGATTCTTAACATCTTTTGTTTAACGGGCGACAAGAACATTTTAACCTTTTTTTTCTTTCGGGGGGAATCTTCGAAAAGATACCTTGCCTTCTGGAGGAAGTCCGGGTTATGTGGAAGTTTTTACCGACTAAATCCTCTCATGTCCTTAGCGTTTGGAAAGGTCACGGGATCTCCGTTCGGAACACAACCGCGGCCTTTTTAACGCTGTGCCGATATTGTCCGTCTCGGGGACTGAATCATGCAGTCCCCAATACCTGAAGAACATGTTAACTAGAGTCACTTTATTATGAACCTGTGTATTACCATCCAATGAACATCCAGCTCGTCTTTACCGATGCACAAAAACACCTTTCTATTTCCCCTCAATGTTAAGAAAATTATACCTTGCACTTAAGGTTTTGGGATCTTATTATCAGACACGACGTTTTCATAACGTACAACTAGAGTACGAAGACAATCATTTTATCATCATGAATTATTACATCAACAAATATCTGGAAAATTTGTTTATATCTCGCCTAGATCATCTAATACAGGCGACGGTACTTGGAGACTGCGCCCGAGCCCGTTTACTATAACTAAAGTAAATTTGTGAGCAAAACATACAGAAATTTAGACATATGAAAATTAAATTCCGCCTCTGGATATCTTCACTCCTAGCAGTAAGAATAGTAGTGTAATTTTTAGTTCTTAATTAAGTCGCGGGCTACGTGTTCCGCGTGTCCAGTATAAGATGAACTGTGTATGTGTATCAAAAACTAGCTACGAACAAACATGATCAGAGAATATATATATATCCTGAATATTAATAGTAATCATAAACATATGTATTTTTTCAATGCTCGTATTGTTTAAAATTATACCAGCGAAGCGAGGAGTAACAGGATGTTTGTAGAACACAATATAGCTTTTAGCGAAAGTTTCAAGGATTTTTATGCAAGGATATATTTTTTCATTCGACCCACTCGTAATGCGTCGACCGCGTGATAAAAATTACTCTCCGAGTAATTATTTCGTTTTCATATACTCATGAATGCAAAATATTTAATCTCCTGTGATACTTGATGATGCCTTTTTTTTTAAATGTATTTGAGTTTGTAACACATAATAATGTAGCAAAACCTAGCAGTTGTTGGGAAAGGGTAAAAGTGACATTAATATGAAGATCCACTTTGGGGTAGTTTTGTAAAAATTTATTGTTTTTTTTATGAATGATCCGATCAAGTGTAGTCTATCTTAGTGAAAGAAGTACGAAAACTAATTAAAACGGTCTAGAAGTAATCGACGAGAGGACGACTAAAAACTAAACATTGATGGAGAAACTTGCCTTAACTTTACAGAACCCAGCAAAAAGTTAAATGTTTGTTTATTAGACGAGAGTCGTGATTCATTTATACGTCGTTGCTATTTCATGAGCAATTTAAAGTCATTTAATCATATTAAATTATACATTTGTTTATCTAGTTCAACGTATAAAAAATGCTATTTATAACAAGTCGAGTTTAAAAAATTAAACTTTTAATTCGCAAGACTATTCTGTTTTCCCGTGAAGCTTTAAACTACTGAATATGCAGCGCGCTAATTTCCCGAATGTGAGGAGCTTCCAGAATTTTTTTTTTGCGATTTTTGTTTTAGTAATGCATTATACATTACATGCAAACTGAACTTTTTGTAGCGATTCGCAATTCAAATGCGACGGGTTTCCGTTTTATGATTGCAGACACAACCAAAACCACAGTTGTCTGCTCTGTTTTACGTACTTGATGATTTGTCGAATGTCTGTTAATTTTTGAAGGGGTGAATATCTGTCTTCATTTTCTCTGGATCGTAGTCAAGCGTTACTTGACATAATTAACAATATTTCAATACCTTTTATTTTGGTCGCTGTGTATCTTTAATTACTACATGTTCAAGATTTTTATTGAACAATTAAAAAAAAAAAACTGTTGCTGTGTTATATAAGGAATCAATTCAGGATATGATTTAGACTACTTTAGCTACCATTTTGTTTTAAAGATAGTGTCACAGGTTGAACTTGCAATGAAGATTTTAAAAGTTAAATCGAAGACCTTTAAAACCATTGAAAGCAAATATGTTTTTATTAGTAGTTGTGAAATTACTAGAGTAATGAAAGTTATCAACTTCCGTCTCAAGGCGACAAGCGCAATGTGATGCTGTGTATATCATATTAACCAGCACCATGTTTTTATGGTATCACTTGCCATCAGGTAAACGTGTTGTAGCGTCGGCTCGTCGAATTAAAAAATCTGTTATTTAAGTATTTTAATTTTACACAGTTTTGTAAATGTTACGGATAAATTTTGCAATTTTTAAGTACCCCCGTTGGCAACTCAGTGCCGACAAAACAAAAACCAACCCTCCGCCGCAAACACAATACTTCTTTCAGCAAACTTTTCGCGAGTTCTGTCCGAAAATAGGTGCAGTTTTCCCCTGTTCATTTTTATAATTATATCTGCTTTAATGAATCCCGAATTTTTGTTTTAATTAATTTAGAAAGTTGTATTTAAAAAAGTTTTGTAGAGTTAATTTTAGACTACACACATACATAATGTTGACAGGCAGAGAATGCCACCCAGAAAAGCGACCCTCGTTGTACCATGTAAGATAAAAAATAAAATAAACAACGGGACAACGTTAAAGTTGCTATAATGACAATTGCTTTTAGGTACGTCAATGAATATTATAAATACTTATCAAAATTTTGCTAAATATATTTAATATTTCAAGAGCTACACTTCTCATGACGTTAAAAGTTAAAAGGCCGAATCGTGATAGCCTGGATTACTCTGGCTTTTATATTTTCACAGTCGGAGCCTACTAAAGCTGTTACGCGGCTAGATTTAAATATGAGCGTAGCACCTTTCAGATAGCTCCGATAAATACCATACTCAGCTATAATTTCCACTACATTTTGCTAATTTATTCCTTCGTATTATTAGATAAGCGAATAACACCACAAATGTTAAACTTCTTAAAGTGTCTCGCCATTACTGGAAGTTGGCCGTCAGGTTCAAGAATTAATATCTGTCTTGAGCCACATGGAACAGTTGCTCTACATTGGTGATATTTCAGAGTCAGGATTTTTTACGGTGTCCAGCTTAACCTTAAGAAGGTTGAAAAAATTATTATCATCATTTCAACTGATGGACGTCTATTGTTAAACATAGGTCTCTAGTAAAGTATTCCACAAAATATTATATTAGGCGTGTGTGAAAAAGTTATTCGGTTTTAAATTCTTTCACCTTTTAATTCCCCATTTGAATAGTAAATGAGTGAATTGTCCTTGAAATGTAACGGGGAAGTGCTCTGTGACCTTTGCGAGCTCCCGCAGGCCGCCTACAGGGGAATGCAATTAAAGCAATGAATTGCCTCCAATCGAATGATCCTCAAAATATTCAATATTGGCTAAATGAATAGTGACGATCCTCCATCACCGATTGGATATTATACTTTTAATTAAACATTCGTCGCAGGCTTTGTAAGCTCGCTGCTGAATTGGTGAAATAAAGTAAATTTTGTCTCTTTTATAACGATTGTAAAATAAATTGTATGAGAAACACATACAAATGATTTTTACATCTGGTTGAATTTGTATGTTTATTTTGTCCCAAACAATGGTCTAAATTTAATGACAGACAAAAATTTTAAACACCTTGTTTTTTTTTTCATATTTTCGATTCGTTTCCCCTGTTACGTGAGTCATGGGACTTTGGTTTTCCTTTTTATTTATTTACCTTTTCATTCTTTGACTTTTTTTCCTCCTGTTATATTACATTATTTCTGTTTTCATTCACTACTTTATCTTCCATACCATTATTTCATTCTCTCATTCTGTCATCGCAATTCTTAACAATGTAAGCGATACTAATTAAACAAATTATATTTAAAACAAATATATTATTTTTAAAATGGTAATGAAACCTATAAAAGAAGAGTTAAGAATTTATTATTTGACCACTCCTCCTCCTCCACCACACACTTGATGACCACGACCAGTTTATGAAGTCTGCAATGATTAAGATGAAGAATCATTATGTCGTCTAATATCGTTGAGAGTTTCAGTTAACCTGGATCCGGACTAAGAAGATGAGATATTTTGGGAAGTTTACTGGTGGTAGGAACCTTTTGCCGGAGATCATCTAGTTAATTTGGCAAACATAACTGTGGAATTACTGAAGTATCGAATCTTAACATTTTACGTTTCAAGGCGATGACAGTGTGGTGTTGTGTATACCATTTTAACCACGTTATTATGGGCAAGCGTATCACTTACTATCCGGGTAACAAATTGCTCATCTCATCGTCTCGTCGAATGTAGAAAAAAAAATTGAGAAAGTCTACGTCGATCTGTAATCGTGTGTCAATATTTTCATCAATAGTCTATTTAATTTACCTTCCAGTTCAGATGGAGCAAGTATCAAGAATATTGATTGTTCATAATTATGTACTAGTACAGTAAACTATATTGTTAGAACAGTGTGGTTCGTTTCTGCAACTATTCGACACAATCCTTGTGGCCCGGAATCACTGCATCTGACAGATAGGGGACCATGGCCATTTGTCACCACCCCTCTACCTCTTGGAACACGAGGGTCCAAACTCGCTGTCGATCAATAATTGTCACGGCGACCATCCTTTTAATTGTCTATGATACTTCGCTATGTTCAAACTGACTTACCTTTTTGATGAGTTGTTAAATTTATTATACTGTGTTACTGTTTAAAATAATTTTGATAATTTTATACCATTTTCATGTAATCTTTATAAAGTCAATAAAAGAAACGATATTAATAGTATTAAAATATATACTTCTGGTGAATCTCCCTTACCGAAGACTGTCTGGGTAGTTACCATCGCAGCTCATATTCATCATTAGCCGATAGACATCCACTCCTGGAGATAGGCCTCCTTCAATAATGGGAAGATTTGGGCCGTCTCCTACTACGTTGGCCCAATGCGAGTTGGTTGGGAGCGAGAGCCTCGTTTGTTGATTACACGAGCAGGTCAGGTTGGTTAAGGCGCCGTAAGTTATTGTGTGGTATCCCTTACACCCCTATTGCACCTGCTTAGCTACTATTACAGCAGGCAAATAGTACTGTGCAAACATTACTGTGTTCCGGTTTGAAGAGTGCTGTGTGCTAGTGAATTTACTGGGGTAACGAAACTTAACATCTAATGCCTCAAGGCGACGAGGTTATCCCTTAACCACCGCCACTCTGTTATGGGCAAGCGTTACTTACCATAAATAATTATAATAATTTTCATTTGTATTAAATGAATATTAAAGTAAATTATAAAAGCAGAGAAAATAATAAAAAACTTAATAGTTTTTTTTTAATTTTTTATTTTATTTTGGTATTTTTGCCACTAGCGGGCATACCAATCCCATCGCGTACCCTTTACAAGGTTCACATATTTATAACTAACACTAAAATAATAATTACCTAAATGTCAATATCCTCAACATTCGCCAAAGACATTAAGTCTTTAGTGAATGTGAATGTTTCTTTTAAATCTTATAATTTCAGTTATAGATGCTTAAGTTAGTGGGCAATTTATAAATACATCAATAAATTACAACCTCCTCGTCCATAATTGAAGATCCGCCATAATACCTATTACCTTCACGATGTAACTAAACCCGTATAACTAATGCTACCCCATTATCCCGGGATAACGTTTACCCTTCCCCTTCCGATATGCCACGGGATCGCTTGATTAACTATACTAACTTTATACCTTTTTACATCAAAACTGATTGATTCTTTCTCTGTCGATAATTAATCCATTTATAATCTCGTTTTTTTCTTTATCGGAAAGTTTTATTAATTACGTTCTTAATTGCTTTTTGGTAATTAATTGGCTGATTAGAATTTCTTCAAAGCCTCGCTTAATGTATTGCTTTGGATTTTGTATACATATTTATAACAAAATTGTTTAATGTTTTTAAACAGCACAGGATCATATTTTGTGGAATACTTTACAAGAAAACTATGTCCAATAGGCGACGTCCATCGGTTGAAATGATGATGAATGTTTTTATTTTTCGATTATCGAAGGAGATGAGCAAAGCGTTCACCTAAAGGCAAGTGTTACGCTGGTTAGGATGGTATACACCACATTGTACTGGTCACGTTGAGACGTAAGTTGTTAATTCAAGTTGTCCCAGTAATTTCACTAGCAGACAGCGTCCTTCAAACCGGAACAGTAATGTCTGCACTTTACTATTTGGCGGTAGAAATAGGAACTGTGGCGGTTCTTAGACGCTCTCCAGCATCAGCATTTGTGATAGCATCATTTAGTCTATTGTTGTCTAATCCTGAACGTGTACTTGTAATTATTTATTTTATTCTTTGTCCTAATTTTCTTCATATATATATATATATCTTTACAACTTTTCTAATTACACTAGACGCTGGCTTTATACTAATCCGTCTAAAGGTTGTCTAAAAGAGATAATTGTTATTGAAACATAAACCTTATTATCGCATTGTTTATTTGAACTAAATAATGGTATAATAAATATTTATTTAATCCTTTGTAAGACTTGAGTTATTTACTATTGCTGGTTCACCAACTTATGTATAACATGAAGCTAGTGTTTCTGTTTTACTGGTATATGTATCTAGAAATAAATATCTCTGTGGTTTGTCGAATAAAAAGAAACTTATTACGATCACAAATTTTTCTATAGTTTTTTTAAGGAGAAAATTATAAATAATAAAAAAAATTGTAAATAAGGGTTTTGAGATTGGTTCTCTTGTCGTCAAAGTTTCTATGTCTATTAGATTTACACAGTAAAGTATTTCTGCTATTCTAGTAATTATTAGCAATTCTGCATGTCTCTAATTGCTAGGCTAATACAACAAAATCATTTTTGGACAGGTTCACATCCAACTGTGGACATCAAATGATCTACAAAAACTAGATAAGTAAAGCCTTTTTTTATTTATTGTTTTCTGTGTTTCTGTGATGTTATTATTCAGGGCTTTTTAAACTTTTATTTACATCATTTAATACTTATGCTATCTTATCATCTACTATTACAAAATCTGTATTTAAATATATCTATAAAGTCACATTTAAATGTTCTTATTTCTATTATTTACTATAGGCATTATTGAAGATACAAAGATTTCATGATATTTTACTATTGCTAGATTAATTTTGAAAAAAATAATCCAGTATTATTTTTCAAAAATGGCTTAATACATTTCACTGCTCCTATGGATTTTTGTTATTGCCACTGCATCGTTGAGAGATAAAGGCCATGGAGAGCCATAAAAGTCTCGGCGAGGGTATCTCGTAGCGGAAACGCCGCAGGTCACTATACCGCCAATAATGTAGCCGGCGACCATTTACAGAACCAAGAAGTGAGTTTTTATAACTTTAACAACGTACAGACACCACTGCATACTCTATCAAACATTGATATATATACAACGTGTGGGAA
>DWLS01005843.1:0-12265 GCA_018246255.1 Pachliopta kotzebuea | reverse complement strand
AAGACAGTGGAAAATGTTGGAGGAGGCCTTTGCCGTAAGGCATACCGAAATCAGAGACATACTGTAAATTTAAGCTTTATTTTTTAACTACCTAAATATTTTTATTTCTTTGTAAAAACAATGCTTTAAAACTATTTCGAAAATAAAGGCTATATTATTATTATTATTATAAAGTAGCAAAGAAATAGTAATACTACCTGTCCCTCGGCATATCATAGAAGTGCTTGAGTGAGCCGAGTCTACAGTTTTAGTAGCGAGAGGTATGGCATGATACTATGGCTAGACCATAGAAGATAATCCAGGGTTCAGGCCGTTAACTGGGAGTAGGGACAATCATATACATATGATATGTGTGGGAAGAGTCGTAGTCTACTTCAATCTGTGATTACTTCCAACTCATCATCATTAGTATTAGTAAACAAACAGCTTCTGAGTATCGGTAAAGTTAACTTAGATTAAGTCACTGCATTTTTTGTTACTCTTTTCAAAAAGGGTTTATTACGCTCATTACAATTTGACCAAATTTAAATTGATTTGTTATTTATTAATATGAAAGGAATGGAAGAAGTATTTGCTTTCATTTAATTGTGTAGTTCCGTGTGACTTTGACCATCCGGCGTTTTCACCGCGATAGAAATTAGAAGAAGTAATAAACTTAAGCCGTATCTACTCTACAACAGAATTTTTATACCGAATTTTTTTTTGTTTCTACGGAGACTAGGGATCGAATATCTTTAGTTCCAACATAACTGTTTAAAACCGTTAAAGTTAATCCGTAAATATCACAGAATGTAGCTTTGTATTGAAGCGGACTTCACAAAATTCCAGTTTAGTACTTATACTGAAATGTCTTTTGCTTATGATTGGTGACGTTTTGCCACATTGTCTCAAACGGGCCTGAATAAAAATAACTTAAATTAAGTAATTTTTCATGTGAGTGGGGGTGGAGGGCCCGCACACCCCATTGCTGCCCCTCGCTCCCCCACTCACGCAACCCTCAACGATCCGCTATGTAATATCTAAACGAAGCATTGCACCCACAATGTGCACAGTGTATAAATTATAAGTTGCACATTTACTACTAAAAATATTTTACCTAAAACCAAGACCATAAAAGTTTATTGTAATTCTAATCACTACACTTCTTAAGTTGTAATCATTAAAACTTATTTTAAGGAAACAAGTTTTTTACGACAGCCTGTCAAAATTGTTTTCTGGAATATTTAGCGGCTGATCAATGATTCTAAACAAACTGCTTAGCTTCTAAATTGTAACTCTAAATTAACTATTATTACAACAACAACAGGATTAAATAAAAAAAAATAATGTTTATGTTCATTCATGTATAATTCCAATATTAATATACATGTGTCTAAATACAGTCTATATAAGTAGTAAAATAAATGAATATTTCCTACCATTCTAGTATCGTTCAAAGTAATTAAACTGAACAGTTGTTTGTAACTAATGGCGAGTGACCATACCTTACAAAGTTAAAAAAATGCAATGTTAAAGGTTGTATATGTAAACATCTGGTAAGTTTACCACTCTAGCTAGTACGGCACGATACCGTGACGGTATTCCCTTTCATTGCATGTTTGTAGTATTGAAGTTAACGTTTCACTTGAGATTTTCAATAGTACCACAGGTCTCGAGGTCGTGTTCAAATATTTTATTTTTACTATTGCATGAAGAATATAACCTATTTTGAAATACATATATAAACGCTTTTGTATGATTGTGTATAGTTTCGTAGACACACCCACATTGCGCACGCAGAGCGTGCTGTATGATCACAACAACACGTGCATTAACTAATGAGCAGTGCGCGCAATGCGCCCAACTTTACAACTCCTCGTGTACCTCGACCTGGACGGGGTCGTCAGCAGCTCGCAACTTACCTAATTGATCTGTTTATTTATTTTGTTTCACAACCATTCTGTCATTATTATTTACATGACTCAAAAACAAAAACATATTAGCTTAATCACTGGTGTTTACCTTGCGACAGGGGCGAGGGTGGGAGTGGGGGCGACTCCATTATGCGTCACATTAAACTTCAATTAAAGTGTTATATACAATAGATTCGCAATTACGCGGCGATAAAGATCAACATTTAATAGTTTTTTGCATACAGTTATTGCAAATATCAATGTAACAGTTGTTCGCCCGACCTGTTTAGTACACACTGCAAAGGTACCATCACAGCTTCCAAAGGTTACGTAGTAAAGTTTTGAACTACTAAGTAGGCGTGATGCTGAGCAGGCATGAGGAGTACCACCGCAATGCTCACCGAGCGGAGTAGAACGCTTCTCAGCGGTTGGACGTATTTTTCGTTTCCTATTTCCGTCGCTTTCTCTTCCATAGCAGGATAAATAAAGATATTGTAATCAAGAACAAACTTAAAAAGCTTTTACGACTTTTCGCTTTCATCTAAAAAATAAGGGTGTCATTAATTTAATACGTTACGATAACCTGTTGTTTATTATATACTATCTTTTAATGTTAATCTGTTCATTACATAGACATATTTAAAAAATTTATTAAATTGTATAAGTTTTTTCATTAACTGGGCAAACTTGAGTTCAAATGTCTAAGTATACCTTCTAAAAGCATGTTATACAGTAGATAGTAATTATATTCTTCAAAATATTTTTCTAAAGTTATGTTCTCAATCAGTAATATTAAATGAAAACACGGTGTACATGTTGAATACAGAAATATGATATTTATTGTAGTTACTAAAATATATATTTTTTAAAATTGACCTTTTAGAGGATATCTTAAACTTCCGTGGTTCACAAAAGGGACCAGCCTCCAAATATGTTTGAATCATGCAGACTAATAAATCTTCTTCTTATTCTATCAAAAGCAAGTTTAGTAGTGAAAACGATTGAACTCATTTTAACAACCTAAATTACTTCCAACCACAAATTCAGCTTCAAACAGATGCATTCTACAGCAAAACATGTCCACGGAGTTTCCATCTTGACTAAAGAAGTGCTGGAAGAAAAGAAATACTATTCAGCTGCCTTTTTGGACGTACAATAGGCATTTGATAAAGTTGAAGATTGTTGAAGGAAATTAAAAATTGGATTTTCCTCTGCTGTTATTTGCTCAGGAAATTCTTCTTACTGGGTCATATTATTCCTAGTTAAAGAAGGCCGTGAAATATAAAAATGCCATCAAAGGAAGTAGGAGGCAGGAGTGTCGCAGGGCTCCATGTTGGGACCAGTACTTTATTTTTATTCACTGCCGATTGATCTTTGCAGACTACACCGCGTTATTAACCAGTAGCGTAGACCGTATCTTTGTAACCCTGAAGAACCCTGTTTCTAAGTTGGTACATCTAACTCTCACATTGAGGGAAAGCTGCTGTAAACCTGTACGCCTAGGAGAGAACCTATTACTGCACCACAACTAGTATGTACTTCAATCTCATGCGCTTAATGTGGAAGAAACATGTTAAGAGAAAATGGGGAGAATTAAAGATAAAATATACATCATTGCTTTGATTATTAGGTGGAAATAAATAAATTAGACAGTAAACTTTTGATGTATAAAATGATATTAAAACTATATGGATGTATACTATACATCCATATAATTCGCTCAATTGAGCGGCTGCGCCAGTGACTAAAACATCAATATAATACAAAGAACACATGAAATGTTTTTACGTACTATAACCGAGCTGGTAATCTGGCTACGGTTTCAGAGTTACCTAAATTGTCTAAAACAACAGGACACGTTGAAGCTACATGAAAAAATGTATTTGCATTTGGACCAATGCTCTTAATGAAAAGTATATTCGTTATTACTGAACATACAGCTCATCTGCTTTAAGTTAAATTAAGGTACCTTTGCAGATGTTACTTTGGCAAAAAAATATTTTGGCTGCACTCCTCATTGGCTTATATTAATTTCTACAAATACAAACGTTTAGTCGGTTTAAACATTTATTTAATTCTTTGAAACAAATGTCAGCAATGTTTGTTTACATATTACATATACAAAGGTACAATAAAAAACCATTCTCATTAAATATAAATACACACTTAGACACAACCACGCGAATTTACAAAGCAGATTGCACACTGCGCTGTCCAGGCCCTGCCGCCGCCCAGGAACTGGGCCCCCTCGATGGGGCTGTCGTTGAACATTCCAAGCACTGGACTAACACCTACACTGTTGCTTGCAGCGCACGCAGACTCGGTCGTCAAGCCGCGCTCTCAAATCTGCCAACTTCTTTTTCAGGAATGTTACTTGGAACGCCAGCCGCACTTCTCTCAGCTTCCTCCTGTCCCTGCTCTGCTTCGCCGCGTAGTTGTTCCTCTCCCTCTGCTTCCTGTAGGAATCGTCGGCGGCCTGGTTCGTCTGCACGGCTCTCCGCATCCTCGGATTGTTCCCGAGGAGCGTCCCGCCGTTTTTCTCCGCCATAACCCTCAGCGCGTCTCTTTCAAACGCTTGATATTCGACATCGTCAGAGAGCGATTCTGTTTCGTAGGTGTCCAAAGATTCCGAAGGCGAGCGGGACACACTATATGATCTCGGTGACCAAGTACTTTCGACGGAATCCGGGGAAATTTGCGCGGATGGCACACGGGGAGTTTCATGGTAACCCACGTAGTATGGACGAGGGATCGGCAATCTGTCTTGAGGCGACGACGACCGGTGTGGATAGTATCCGTTAACTGAGCTGTACTCTGCCGGTTCCGGTTCCGGCGAGGCCCGTTCTCGCTTCACTGTAGCTCGGCTGAGGTCCAGCACCTGGTCTGCGTACGGGGTCCACAAAGCCATGGTCAGTTTGTTCTAAGCCGTGTCTCGCATAGAAGCGCAGTGCACTACTGGTGGCGAGTGCGTCGAGGTGCCCCCGGCGCGCGGGGGGCGAGAGGCGGGTGGCGGTGGGGCGTGCACGAAGAGGGAGGGTAAATGAAGGGTTGGCGGACCGCTACCTGTGGTTAATACTAACGGTGCAGGCGACTTCCTAGAAAAAAATCACAACAAGCTCTCAGTGAGCAATGCAATGATTTTTTAATCCTTTGACTAATAATAAATAAAAATAAATCCACTAATGATTATATAATGATCGTTTTATTTAATACCATTGCTTTTAAATGTAGATATACGATTTGTATTTTGTTTAAATCGTTATTTAATCATATAGTATGTCCCGCTCGCCTTCGGAATCTTTAAACAAAAGTGCTCTTTTTGATCATCTTTCTTCTTTTTGAGCTTAAAAAATTATGAAGTAAACGTCGCTCTAAAACCATTTTTACATAATTTTTTATTAAAAATTTTAAATATGTAAAAATCATCATAATAAAATCTGGATCATAAGTAATTATAGAATTTACGTAGTAAAACATGTTCCCGGTGCAGATCAGCCTACTGCTCGGTACGTAACTTTTATCTTATAATACATTAAACAGAAATTTACATTTCGCATAACACGATGAGGAATCCGCTTTATCATTGCTTATTTCATTTAACCGAAACTGATGTGATGTTAGTAAGATGCAGAAAAAGTTCCCGTGAGAATTTATCTTTAGCATAATGTTATTGGTATCGATAACCATTCAAGTCCGAATAGAGAGATTGGGTTGTTACCAAAACCCAGCACAAAACACTCGATGTCCCCGCTGAATGGCCACTGGGACGTACCCTTTAATGCGAGCAGGACAATAAATCAGACCACCGCGAGACGACAACACCTCAGCCGGAAGTGGCCCGGCCGCTGTGTCAGCAGTTCCGACGTTCAGCTACTTTACTTACATTATCTATGGTCAGTTGCGCGTTTTGAATATCCATGCACAAAAAATACTTCACATAACGACATCATTTCACGACGAACTGAATAAGCAAATGTCCCAAACCTTCAAGATAATGCCTCCAACGTTGCAAAGTTAAATTATTCGCGTCTATGCTTTTCTTGGATGAATAAATTGCTGTATACCGGCACTACTATAATACGATTTTCTTAATATCTATATCAATATATAAATAATCTTATTTATTTATATTTTTTTGGAGGAAACTTTTTATAGGGGAGTTGTGAGGAGTGTTGTTTTGTGCGAGAACAATTCTCAGTTTAGAATTTTGTAATTAACTAACTTAATAAATAAGCTGTATGTTACTAACTTTTACTAACCTAATAAGGACTTTCATCTGAAATAAAGAATTATTTATTTATTTATTTATATCCATTGATTGGTCTTCCCAACTCACTAACAATCAAACCTCAGTCTACAAAAATAAATATTTCCCTGTTTTTCGTAATATAATGCGACACAAGGTCAGTTTGTTTGCACAATAATTAAAACATTATAATATCGTACCTGATTTTTCTAAATAAGCATACTAAATATTTATTTATTTATTTTATTTTATTTTGTATTGTTGTGATTGGTTTGTTGCTGTGTGTCGTAATTTGTGTGCCAATATATGTTTTCTATTTCTACTTCTATCTAAAAAATGCGTGACCATTTTTGTCATAGCGCTTTAACTCTCATGTCATACTCTCAATACGGTTAAAAGAAATTTTATTTACAAATAATGGAAACTCTTAAACATATTCATCACAATTTACTAATCTTATACAACTAACACGGGATTAATTATTATACAAGTTACAAATAACTTTCTGTGCACATAAAGCACAAAAACGACGACGTTTCATTTAGGAAAGCGGAAAAAAAACACAATTCCGCATTGAAATCGTAAAATAGATATCAAATGCAAGCATTATTATGGGACAGTTAGATCCATCGATCTTATGTGTCCACAATACAAAACGGTTCTACCGCAACTTGAAAAGGGTTACAGTACACACAAGGGTTGCGGAGAGTAGGGGCGAGGCGGGGAGGGGCGGCAATTGAAATTATTTTTAAAATATCGTATATTTATTCACGGAAGGAGAAAGCAGCTGCATTTAGGTGTAACCAAATTTGTTTCCCATAACCATTAAAAAAAAATGTGTACATTACGAATTAGAAAAGTCTTCTTGCCTAGGACAATTTCAAATGAATTCAGGGTCTTCCAGTCAGTATTTACTATAACATAATAGCGTTTTATAGTAAATGTATATAGCATTAATGCGCTTACATATAAATAAATCTACATGTCTGCATGAATCTCTTCATGTTATCAAATATTTTCAGTCTATATGTATCTTATTTGTTCTGTAATATACCACGGTACAGTTATCATTCGGCAATAACTGAACTATCTTTATTAACAACACCAAAAATTGTAGCGCATGCAAATTATACAATTTGCACAGATCACATTGTGCTCGTTTCACAAAATTCGCGTGAAAGGGTTGGACCGTTCTGTGCAAACAATGGTAACAATTTTAGCGGGAAATGAACTGCACTTTCTCCTCTCACAATGGCATTTATTTAGCGAACCGTTTCCTTAAATATGGTAAGCGCGACGGGGTGCCATATACAATTTGTGTCACCCTGTGGGTACGAGTTCATTTATAAAATATATTATTTATTTCTGTATTTACGTCTGTCTTCGGCTTTACTTCAACATTTTCCCGAATTATTTACCAAAGACAAAAACCAACAAAAGATGATGATAGTACGTCACATGGTGGATGTCTGCGGCATGTAGATACAGTTTCAGTTGTTTAACTGTACCTATTAGCTGCAGCTGTTTAACTATACCTATTTCAGATAAAACCTAATATATATATGAAATAATATAAAGTTCATAAGTCATAATATCATTACAAAAAGAAAATATTTTATGTAGAAACATTTTTAAATTGAATTTGAAGGATCAGTTAATTTGACTGGTCTGGTAAATCTAGTGTTAAAAAACTTAATTCAATACTACGAGTTATATTTGAAAAAAGTCTACTTTTAGTTTAAATTGTTATTTAATCATTTACTACAGATTGATATTTACATTAGGACGGTTTTTAAATTAAATTTAAAGTTTTAAATTTGTATAAATATATTAAATACATGAAATTAAAATCATAAATAAAATAACTACAATATTGTTACTTAATATTTATTATTTATCTCCGTAATACGCGCACGCGCCGTTTCGCGATCGATATCTCGTGTATCCGATCAGTTGGGGCTGACTGTGCAATTACTTTTGCCCTGTTTTCTTTACAAAAGCGCGCGCGCGTCGCCGCATCTGTCACGAGGAGTGTTGTTTTAACCGCCACGTGCCTGCGTTTACTCAGAAAACCTTCACGGGAATTATTGTTTAAATATCAAATAGCCAACACACACAAGCCAAAATCTGTTATTTCATTAATTTAGTTTTTGACATTTAGCTAATGATAAACGACAGGTTTGCGAGTAGTGATTATACATGTCGGAGCCTTAACTTCTGAATCGGTTGCTGTTAATTCGTCTTGATAATTTACAGTAAATTTAAATAATTACCGCACGCAAATTACTTCTTTTGTGTTACAGTTTAATCAGTCTTTACGTACACAACTTATATTCAATGACCGCAATATCTTTTGTATTCCCGTATGTAAAGTATAAACATTGAGGGTATAGAATCATTTCCAATTGAAACCTAACACAATGTGCATTTTTTTCGCATCACTACTCCCTTCAGTTGCGACCGTGAGTTCACAAATTGTACCTGGTATATAAGGAATGTAAATAATGTCCCATTGGTTGCGCAAGCGGCGGGGCGCCGGGGGCGGGCCCGCGCTCTATCCGCAACCAATGACCGACACAAACCAAACCTAACCTGACCTTAACCTCCAAATGCTCTTCTCCAGATACAATATTTATATAACACACTGAAAGATGCTAATAATAAACTCATATATTTCGCTGTATTAGTTTATATTATATGGGTATATTAAATGTAATGTCGTGTTTCCTAAATTACTCACTCCAATTTGTTTTTTGCCTAAAGGAAAGGGGCTCGATTAACATTTCTCGGATATTCTTCCTTACATCACCAACATCTACGTTGTTCTTTAAGAAGTTACGGAAACTCTTCATTACATACCGAAATACTATATTCTTAAATTTTATTACACATTGTTTGCAAATCGCTATAAGACCAAGTATATCCAGCTCACTAAGTACGAGGATTTGTAATTCAACGTAACGAACGGTACACGAAGTCCGGTATTCAAGGAATAAAATAAAGCATAGTTGTAAAAAGACTTAAAATATTCCATCTTACAGCTCAACAATGAGATAGAGCAAAGAGTCTTCGTCTTTCGGAGTGCGACAAAGCGGCTGAGCCAATAATTTATGACTCTTTAAAATAATAAGACCCTAAATTGTGTACTTTAATTTCGTGTGGCTTCGTGAATGTTTGAGCTCGACGAACAGTGCTAGTATAGAGAAAGTGAATTTAAGTTGTGAGGTGATTCATTCGCAACAATTTGATGATCTTTAGCAACTTTTTGAATGTTTCGAAAAAAATTAATGACATTGTGCTTTAAAAAAAATACCGATTTGAGGTTTTTTTTAATTCAATATATATCGTTAAACTTTAAGCAGTATATTTTTTTAATCTAGATGAAGACGCTCGCCAAAGCAACGCTCGAGTTTTTGTCCACCCCCTGCCCGCCCGAGATTTGCAACAATTTGAAACTTAATTGTGCCTGGTCATCGCCTGCGACTGGACAATGACCACTGTTAAAGGATTAAAATTCTCTCAATAAATCCTTGACGCCTGCGCAGCTGCTATTGTAATGTCCCTAGAATTGTAAGAAAGATAATAATCTTCTTTTTTTTTCATAAATCACGTTTAACATGCATGGGACAGAAGTAACCTCGTGCTATTTGTACATATTGTTAATAAAATTGAAATACATAGTTTGCACAAGAACTATATACTTTTATTTCAGGTTGCCGACAGACTTGAAAGCTTAAGTTCTTCCAGTCTATTAACGAAGATGAAACATACAGGCTTTAAGTTTGCAGGCTGATACAAGTTACCGTGTTCAGCTAACGATGCAATTATAGTATATATATGTTTTGATAATAATGCTGTGACCCAGCAGGCATTGTTCGCTGACTACTGTTCGAAGGTAGAAGTAGACATCGTTCTTATATATACTTGGACGGTATTCCCAAGGAGAGACCTACTGTCTCCGTGTGGTCGAGCACTCAAAGTCCGCCGACAGGGCTCTATTACAAAAGAACTTAACTAAAGATTTCATCTTTGTCACCGGTAATGGTATTGCAAGCTATTCAAACTTCAGCTTGACGCAACACGCGCACGGTCGAATAGAAAATAATGAAACCTTCACTGAAGGTGTCAGATTACCTGTTTTCAATTCCGTAAACTTAACTCAATTATAATTTCAATGATAATACGAGTCCTCCGTTACTATGCCCGCCACCTAAGGGTATGCTCGGATGTTAATTCTTGGACATTGTAACTTTACATTTTTTTACTTTAAACTATTTCCGCATTAAGTTAAAAATATAAGGAACATAATAAAAACCGAATGCCGTTGAAATTGTGCAAGTAATAAGTATGTGCATATAATGATAATCTTTAGTTACAAGATAATTTTAAATTTCAATAATTTCTGCATAAATTAAACAATAATAGGTAGTCATAGGAACGACTGCTAAAATTTCCAGCCGTGTTATTTTCTTAAAAGAATTTTTTTAGATCATTTTGTAATGAAGACTTTATTCTTCTGTATTTTTTGCACAAATTTTTTGCATTAGTAAAGAAAATTACTAAAACATCTAATATACTAAAGTTTGTAGAAAGGCATTCGTTAACAATGTAAAAAAAAAATTATAATAAATAAAGCATGTCAGTAATATCACATCTTAATTTCAGTGTCCAAAAAGAAAACATGTTTGGTTTTGAAACAAACGATTCAAATCGTAAACAAACATAGTTTTAGTAACGCTTCATTTCACTTTTGAAAATTGCAGCGATTAACAAATTATGACTTAGTATTTCAGCTGTACCACATTCGTAATATACTAAATAATTAACAACTGTAATAACTTAAATTTAACCCAGCCAAAATGTTCTAGTCTACAAATAAAATCAAATTGAAAGAAAAATTAAAGCAAAGTGTTATGCGTATAACGTAACGCCATAAACTTCTTTAGTGATGGGATGTACTGCTACGATGGATAGTCGATATTTTTTTTATAAAAAACGAATGTTGTTCATTGTTCAATTTTAATTGATACAAAATCTATAATTTTATAAATGAAACAACCCAATATATATAGGGTAAGGTTATTTAAAAGGTTGCCATGAAAAAATATATTTTATTTGTCAAAATTCATATCAGAGTCAAGAACATCTCAATTGTCACTAAATTCCTGACCTGAACCTGTAACGCATATTGCTAATGATGAATTCAATATGAATTTCATGATCCCAATCAGACATAATGTCCCTTTTAGTTTTATTGATGACCTTCGCCAAGTCTTCAGGTTGAACATGGTTGATGGCCTCTAGTAATAGGACCAACATCTTATTTGCCGTAAATGGCAGCGAAGTATTAATTCTTACAGACTAGATTTATTCAGCGATTATCGACATCGATAAAATTGAATTGGTAAACGTTACATCCTTAGTCATGGGGTACTGACAGTCGTCAACGTCATAAAGACCTCTGTCACCCGCACCATACTACAGCGCACAAGGTATAATCACTAAACATGTAAATAATAGTAAGTAGTGTCCATTAAAAACATTCCTCAATAGAAGCGCAACATAAATATAGTTAAAAAGATTTTATTGATGCCTTATATGTATTAAATCCTCTTACTACTACTCACCTCTTCTTACATCATATACGTCATTAGAATACTGTTTGCTGTCAACGACGAAGTCCCCATCAAGATAACATATGAGCTGAAGGATGTATAATACTTATTATACATTAACAAGGTTTATAACTTTCAAGTACGAAAGGAACGACACCGCGAGTATACTAACTCCATCTAGAGTTCAGAAGTGGATGTACTGTGAATTTATAGCAATCGTTCCATTGTATGGCATGTAGATGGCAATAATAATATTCACATAATTATTAGGTAATGCTAATAAAAATTAAATAATAAAAATGTTTAATGAATATTAACAATGTTTACGAATCATAATATCATTTTTTCTTTTGTAATAAGTATATATACATGTTATCTACAATCGGCCATTTTGGATTTTGACAGTTTAAGTGCTCTTTGAAATGGAATAAATGTTATGTTTTTTTTTTCATACCTGCAATCATCAAATTAAAAGTTGAATCTTTGTGGACGTCACCGGCGCCCCTCCCCTC
>DWLS01005842.1:0-12266 GCA_018246255.1 Pachliopta kotzebuea | reverse complement strand
CTCAAGAGAGGAGAGTCAGGATTATCTATACAGCACTGGCCATGTGCAGGTTTGCGGATTAAGTTTATAAAAGCTTTTGCAAATCGAATAGTCGATTTCTTCACGATTCTCTACAAATGGTAAAATTTAATTTGTTACTCATCAAGATTGAACATTATAAGGCATCAGGCATTGTAACTAACGATTAGATACCTAACAAGGTTGCCATACATTACAACAATTATAAACTATTAAACGGTATTACAAGAAGTGAAATCCTTTATCGTAATACCACATTAAAATTCAACTTAACCTGTAGTAAACTTTAGTTTCAAATCTTTATTCATTATCAACCGATAGACATCCACTCCTGGACATAAGCCTTCTCCAGTAATTAATGAATTTGAACCATCTCTACCACGTTCACCCAACGCGGGTTGGAGGGTAGCCAAAGCCTCCTTTGATTATTAGCAGGGTGCGCCACGAGAAGGTAAAGTTAGCTTGGGTCTTGTAAGTTTTTGTATGGGAACTAATAAACGCAACCAACCGAATGTATAAAATAAAAATTACATTAAAAAATAAATTTGAATCACTCCTTTGTTAAGACGTGTCAAGGACTATCGATCCAAGTTTTACGAGCCCATTGGAACTGCGACACGACCTTCACTTTGACCCGGATGTGCATGAATGTATTCTTCAACATGTTAGTTCGTTGTAACTTGATTTAAGTAAGGTCATGAAGAGGCCTCAATATTTATTTACTGTTATGACCCTGGGAATAACCTTAAAAAAAATATCAACGTCATATTTCTTACTGCTGATCTAGTTCATGCTTTCTGGGATTGGGCCTAGTTGTTTGTTCTTAGGATTAGTTTGTTCTTAGAGGTTCAAGAAAGAATCGAATTCAATTCTTTGTTAGCCGTTTAGCAAATTGTTCTACTATATTTACAACACGTATAATAAATAATATGTATAACTACAAAAACATTTCGGAGCGACAGTCACACACATGATAATCAAATTCATGCTTTAAATATGTAACACTCCTCTTTCTGTTCTCTCTGTTTTTAAAACAAACATTTAATACAGGCAAAACAATAAATATGAAAAACAAATTGTTTGAATAGGTTTACTTTCAGACAACTATATTTCTTTTTTTATTTGTCTTTAACGCAGATATTAGTAAATTATTTTATGTGCACTTCGAAAATTTCTTAGATAACATAAAAAATATCAAAATATTGTTATATATACAAAAGTAATAAACATATAATGAGACTAACGTTTGCTTATTTTATATTCATTAGTACTAACGACGTTTTGAGTGTTCTCAAGTGCAAGTGCTCATGATCAAAGTAAGGCTGAGACGTGTGATGTCCTGTCATCATATGACATCATCACGAAATACCTACAGGTTGTTAATTATAGTTTACTATCTGATTTTCGCAGGATGATCTCACGTTATCTTAAAATCTTCCGATATACTAAGTATTTGATTTAATTTTATTGATTAATAATTTCAAAGTTTCGTCAACCATTCTCGGTGGTTCGATAGTGTATTAAGCGATAAATATTTTATAAAAGCGTGTATGCAATTATAAAACGAATAATTTCGGTGTAGCAATAAAACTAATTACTAACGACGGTCGGTCACGCTTGGCATTAATACAGTTTTTCACTTCCCCAGCGATACCAACTCAATTCACTTTGTTAAGGTCGACGTACCATTTAATGTTATTAAACTACCGTCACCTGTTAATGTGGCCGCAATATTTCATCAACACGTTATGGTTTTCAAAATGATCGTTTATTAACAACACTGCATGAAATAATAAATTACTTTATTACCAGTACATTAATATCATTTAACACAACAATTTACATTTCCATCGGTATTAACAAAGTGGTACTATTATATTAACTATAATAAAAAAAACTCATGAAATTTGTTTTTTTCTAGATATATGTGAAGCATACAAAAATACATTAAACCATTTCAAATGTTTTTAAACTGTTCTGGTAAAGACAACATGTCGAATTACCAAAATTCTATATCAAATCCTTTGACAGTTGGAAGGTTTACAATGGAAATTGTTGACGAACATATTCCCTTCCTGACTCCAAAGTGGTAGATTGGCGATCTTGGTAAATTGGGGAATATAATTTGACTTGGTGGCATTTAGACAGGTTTACAACATATACTCCCTGTAAATATTGTGGTGACTCAAAACGACGAGGTGTTGTGAATTATAGTCCATTAATACATGCTTATAGTGGTTGCCAAAGTAGCACGCCGATACAAGGTGACATAAAATCATAAAACGAAGTTTCATAATTCGATCGAATTTGAAGAGGTTTTTAGTTAAACTGAAACCTACAAAATCCATCACATACCACCACCCACATAATCATCAAAAGTCATGATGTCTTGACTAGCAAAAGACCTGCATATATTTTCGAAGAATTGGTAAGTAAATTGCTAGAAATAATATTAGTATATTACTCTCTTGTTTGCAGTAAATTCTTTAAAAGCTCATAGCAAATGTTATAATATCATCAACGCTTACTGTTAATTAGTAATATTTATTTAACAAATCGATCAAATATTAAATTGATGTGAGCATCTGACTATTGCCATTGAATGCTTCTATATTGGTTTATGATAAATGATACGTTGACTGAAATCAGAGTAAAATGGATGGGAATATGGTCCAAAGTTACTATTATTTGCAAATAGTGTGATTTATGAGATTTTCACGTGAACGGAGAATAAAATAAATAACGATGTTTTGATTATAGCCGAGTAAGAATTAATATTTACTCTGAAAGCTAGTTACTTCACATATGGGTTATATTTTCCATAAAACTTTACTAATATTATAAAATATTACAATTCCAATGATTATGCAATTACAGCGTAAGTATAATGTAATAATGAAACAATTATTGGCTTTTTTAAGTATGTAGAGTTAAAATAATAAATAATTTACTAGCTAAAACAAATGTGTTAATTTTTTTAATAACGATAATAGTTTACTTACTTATAGTTCTTCTTCTTAACGTACCTCTCCGACTAGCAAAAGTTGGCGGTCTGTTCACCATATTTTGCATACACTAATAAACTTAAAAGCAAATTTTATTTACAACATTTATTTAACTGCCATCATTTACATTTTATATATTATGGATATAAAAATGATTTTAATATCAGTTAACGGTAAATGAAAATAATGAAGAATGTGTGTTCATCCATAATAGTTAAGTTCTCATTCGCTGTAAACAAAATTTATAACAAAGTTATTCAACTTTGATGATTATAATGATTAAAGAAACAATCACAGATCCGTTAAAGATTACCAACACAGTATCATCTTTTCGGATATAAAAACAATTGAATTAATGATTTGTTACTATTATAATTTACTAAATATTTAGTCTACCTACTTAATTTACGACAATTCATTTTCATGTAAAACCATTATCATGTAGTAAATTTTGTACACGGAGCTTCGTTTTAATTATTTCATTTGATTCAAGAATATTTCTACGTTAATTGATTTAAGAATATTTTGAAATTAGAAATAAATGATTTTCTTACATAATAACTTCTAACAAATAAGAGTCTTATTTGCATCGTTAAGTTCTTTAAGGGCCCCTAAGGTATCATTCATGATAAATGACGGCCTTAATTTTGTCTTTGTGTATTACTCACGCCGTTCCTATTTAATATTAAATGACTGAAGTCGGCATTCCGACTCGTACACATTACAAATAACAATGTTTTTGGGTAAGGACTCAGACGAATTTATTTTTTAAAACATAAAAGAACCGTACGATAAGTAAAGTAAAAGGATAGTAATAAATTTAAAGGTACTGCAGCAAAAGTATGGTATGACGTCAAGAGGTTTTTGTGAAGAACTAAGCAAAGAAAAATAAAAAATATTAGAGAAAGTACTAAAATCAATTAATACAGCGTTTAAATTTAATCAACAATGTTCTAGAAACTGTTGAAGAAAAGAAAACATTCAATATTACAACTGAGACTACATATTCAATTCTCAAATGAATACGTAACTTTTACAACCGCCTCTTATTTAGGACCCTCGCATAACTTTTTATGTAGTGGTCCACTTTTCATAGTTATTTTTCTGTTTGAAATGTACTTCTAAATTGATTCTAAGAAAATTGGAAAAAGAAATGTCTTAGTCTAGTAATATTCTAAATTGGAAATTGTCTGGTTAATAATATCAATGATTAATTTAATTTCGATTTCTTTATATATACGCTTTTGTGTTTGTGAGTATTATAACGTTTAAATAAAACAAATACAACCATTATGGTATACACAACGTGGTATGCTAAATTTCTGTTCAGATTATTATACTATGTTATTTTTACTGAACATGTTCACCCGCTGAGCTCGCTGCGTTTATGCGAAGATATTATCATAAAACTACATTAGAGAGTTCGCTCAGTTTTCTTTTGCAGTAGAACAGCTCAGATGAAATTAGGTTAGTTAACACTTACACTGCCATTAAAAGATAATGTAGAAGGCAAAGTTTAACAATTAAAATTTCTTTTATCTGCAACTTTAAAAATTTAAATAACCTTTTGAATTTGATCAATTTGTCTACTTTTAAAAGAGACAATTTAGGACACGAACTGTAAAACTTTGTAATTAATTTTCACGAACATTTTCTTCTAAGTAATGTTTAAGATGTTCCTTTACTTACCTTAGAAAATTTAAGGTACAATAAAGTATACTTTTAAAGACTCCAAAGTATGGTATAAAATTATAGCTATAATAGGAAATTAACAAATATTTAAAGATTGAATGGAGTAGAGTTTTTTTTTATAGATACACAGTTTAATTCAAAAATCCAATTAACTACTTTGTACGAATGAATCTAAGTTCTAATTAAAGCAAACAATGAACTTTCCGTGGCATTTTTGTTCCCGCCAGATTCTCTGTTCAGAAAAGTTCTAAAAGTTTCAGTTTCATTTATTACAAGTGCTTAAACATATTTTGCTTAGAAATGCTAAAAAAGTCCAATAAATTTTATTTCCAATTGTTAAAAAATTCCATATTATTTTTAAAAAGTTTGCTCAATATAAAAAGCGAAAGAGGACATAACGATTAAAAAGGTAAGAACTCGATCTTAACTAAATAGAAGTAATCAGTGATCACATAAGCAATAAGAATAAATACATTGAAAATTACGGCTATTTAAAACATAGATTTTGTCATATTATATACCAATACGTTGCCAACAATTAGAATGCGTCTAAAGCAAATATTTACTTAAAAATTTTTACACATTTTAAAAAAGTGTTTTCCCGTCAAATTATTCTCAATTTTCTAGTTAGTTGAAATTCAAAATAAATAATAACCTAAAATGACTTTAAACGTTTTGAAAGAAACTTTAATGGTAATTCAATAATAATTTGCTTTTTAATGGTAATTCAAATTACCGTTAAAACGCAAAGATTCTTTACCACGGAAGCTGAACAACATCTTTAATCTTTTCGCCAGCTGTTTAATTACCGGAGGAGTAAGATTAAAGGACAGAAGTGATTTTGCATAGAAATAAAAAATAATTAATTACTTCGCCTTTTTTCTTTATCCTTTTAATAAACGTACAATTGTAGAGTATATATATGTAACAAGAATTCAAGATGTAATTTTATTTCATATGATGTAGCTCCAAGACTATTGTTCTACCCGATGTTGATGACCTAGATAAGATTGTTCTCGACGCATTAAGACACAATATGTTGTTTTATTACCCCAGTAATTTCACTAGCTTAATGTGTGAAGATGGCAGTCGCCACATATTTTTAAATTATAACAGAAACGTCATAGAGAAACCATTAAAACGAGTGAAAGAGGATACATGGAATCGAAATAAAAAGTAAACGAGTATGAGCGAGGGAAAATTTAAACATAATGTAAAAACCAAGAATGCTGAACTAAAGTTAAAATTAATAATGTGAAGTTGATGTAAAACAAGACTTATAGATATGAAATAGGAAATAATATATTGTGAAGCGGAAACTGAAATCTGTAAAATTAAGACAGAAACGTGTAGAAAATGCAGAACGAAAGAAAAGAACGTTTACAATTTTACGTCTACAGTACTCTTCAGTTAATATCCATAGTTTGATTAGAAATATGTGGTCTATAAATATTAATCTAAAACGGAGAACATTTAAAATCAGACTATTATATTTTACTTGAGTGTATTTCTTTACTGCTTTATAGACTATCAAATTCTTAAGAACAAATAATTGCTTCGAAATTAAATATAATTAAACAACGACAAATTAATTAGAAGTTTAACGAAGTGGTAATAGTAAATTATAAAAGGCCACAGGCACTTTTATCTTTAATACAATAAAGAACTAGATCATTTGGTAAATCTACTAGCAACAATTATACGATATGTACGACTTGTTATTTAAATCTAAAACATAAAGTACAATTTAAAATAAACAGACAAATGGACGATGAATATTTTATTATATAAATTGTTTTCCAATTAGTAAAATTCAACGTAAAATATACGAGCATCGATCAATCATTGCTGATGTTAAAAATTTTCGGAAAGCTTCACCTTACATATACACTTCGTTAGATTTCAATTAGTTATTTACCCCAATTTTAGTATTATAATCATAAAATAGTATTTACCGTATAACAAAACACGAGACCTTGAGATCTAAAATGGTAAAGTTTGCTTGTACAAAATTCTCTGTTTTTTTTTTCTACTACTAAGGTGGCAAACAAGCATACGGCCTGCCTGATAATAAGCAATTACCGTAGCCTATAGACAACTGCAGAACCGGAGGCACCTTATCACACCCTTTTTGAACGACTCCATTCTGTAGCTCCTTGGGAAAACCTCGGCAGGGAGTTCATTCCATAACTTGATGGTTCTTGGGAGGAAATTCTTTCGAAACCGGACCGTACGTGACCATTGCGGTTTTAGAGTATGAGGATGAACTCCCTGCCGATGGCGAACGGTGCGATAGTGAAATGTGGCCGTAGGCATCAGATCAAAGAGTTCTTCAGAACACATCCCGTTATACAGACAATAAAAGACGCATAGGGCAGCGAAATCGCGCCTGAGACTCAGGTCTCCGAGACCGTCTGTAAGCATGGGATCATCAACGTTTCTCACAGCTCGCCTCTCCACCGAGACGAAAGGACTAAGTTGGTATTTAGGTGCTCCCGCCCACAGGTGCGAGCAGTACTCCAGATGAGGTCTCACTTGAGCTTTGTTGTAAATTGACACAAAAATGCTGTTATGGCTGGAAATATATAATATGAAGGTGATAGTTACCCAGATTGGAGCAAAGCCATCATGCAAACTTCAGAACAGAAGACCATACAAAAAAAACACGAACCTCCGTAATAGAAGGACAGCAGTTAAGCCCCGCCTTACAGTAATATGCAAAAGCCGATCTAGATTAGATTTGGAAGGTACTATGTATTTATGTATATTGAGTAATAGTTTATTATACGAGAAGTAACGAGTCGAATAAAACAGCGACTATTTTTTATTGGTACAATTATATACGGATTTATACAATTCAACGAATAATAGTAAAAGTTGTGCCCTACAAAGTCGTTGTAGTAGCTTGTTTTATTATACAAAGCTTTATTGTTTACTTTACTATGGCTTTACTATTCATTCTATATTGTTTGTCCATTTCAGTAAGCAAATTGGGAAACCGACGATTAATCTACACTCGAGCAAGACAATTCGTAATGAGTTTCGGATTTTGCAGATATCCTCTGTAATCTTTTTGTGCTATAAAGACAAAAATCTCTATACCGATAATTTATTTTAAATTTCATAAAAAAAATATCTACGTATAATAAGTTCAACAGTTAAAAACATTTATGAAAATGTTTCTCAAAAGCCCGTATTTAAATTGCATGATTAACCTAAAAAAGAAAATATTTTTTTAAGGTTTACTTGTTATAAACAAACCCGTATTTAATAAGGTTTTAATTAAAAAGCCATGTACCTAATACAAGTTTGTTTTTGAATTACTCCTAAAACAACATTTTGATTAATTTTAACTTAGCATTATTACCAGTGTATTACCACAATATACATATATTTGAAATAAAAATATGTATGTTGTTTACACAAAGTGGATTAAGTTGATATTATGTTGGAAGTGAAAAATAAGCGCTGTGTATCGCGTGACAAGTTCTCATTACGCGACGTTTGTGGAGTCCCGCGAAAAATAACTTTTACTGTTACGTAATCTATACAACATTTTTTACGTTAAATTAAGCTAACAATAAATGGAAACCGTAAAAACACAGACTACGAAATTTGGAAATTAAAATTCCAACTTAAAACATCGAACAGAAATTCACAAACATTAAACTAGCCTTTTCAGTTTTAGTAACTTTAGTTTTATAGATGTATATTCTTTCATAAATGTATTCAACAAAAAGGGACCTCTCTTAAAAAGTTTATACAGAAATGTAAAACAAAAATAAATTACGTTTTTAATTGAAAACACCGTCCTTCCCTTTCTGTCTTCGGTCTAAAAAGATTTCTATTTTATTTTTACAGGGGCTTCCATTTCTTACATTACAATATATTTAAAATGTAATAAAAAAGACTCGGCTAAGTTTAATATCTTAATAAATATTTGTCTAAATAGAGCCCAAATGAAAAAGTTTTACCGCTTCTTAAATGTAGAGAAAAATAGGGATACAACGAGGTACAATTAAATGAGACATTGAACGGTATATTATTAAAGTACAATTCCTTAGATTTAATATTTATCAGTCAGAATTTGAAAGAATGAAATATTAACAAAATCATGCCAGAAATTTTTGGAGCCGCCTTTATGATTACATGCCAGGCCAGGGTCGAAAAAAATTCATGCACATTACATATATTTCATATTTTCTCCACCCAAAAATACCTTTTGTATCTACAACAATACAAATCAAATAATTTCGACAAAAAGATACAAAACCATGTTACAAAGATTATTATGATAAACTCTTTTCAATTATAAAAGTGTAGATTGTACATATACATATATTATACATGTATACATAAATTTTTAAAAGATTTTTATATATTTATATTTATTGAAATCTTTTGTAATTCATTTTTTATAAGCTTTGTGTAAAAAGCACCAAAAAACCATTTCGGTTTTCCAATCTAATAGTAATGTACTAGTTCAGATGATAGATAATATTTAGTATTATTGGATTTCGTCGTACTAGTTCAATACAATTGTCAAATCTCATATCAATCAAACGTAACAAGGACCGCAGTTGAATGCCATATATTTCAGTTAACTGCAACCTGCTCTTGACATATTTCAGTTAATGTAATAGTTAACAGCACGATACACAAAAACATTATAAACTACATATTACATTACCCATATTACTTACATATTATAAAGTATTATTTTCCTACATGTGTAATATGATCTGAAAACGATACCAATCTTAATTTTACTAGTTAACTTAATGTTAACATGATCATCTACGGTTGGTAGATCTCCTTTACCGGAGACCGTCTAGGTAGGTACCACCGCAGGTCTTATTGCAGCCAACAAACAGTGCGGATATTACTGTGTTTCGATCCAACAGTGATGTATGCTAGTGAAATTACTGGGGTAACTTATGTCTCAGAGTAACGAACGCAATATGCACTACATTGCGTTCGTGTGAACCATCTTAACTAGCACCGCGTTATATGCAAGCGTATCAGTTATCATCAGGCCAAGAAAAGAATAAACAGAAATAACCTGCGCTATTTATTCATATATCTTCCAGAGCTCAGAAAAGATCCCAGAAAGAGCCCAGAAAAATCTCTCCACTTTAAAATAGATTGGAAAAACAACAAAATTAAAAAAGAATACTGGAAAAAACTATTATTTTAAGATATGTTATTTTAACTTACTACTATTTTGTTCATCCGTATAAAGTTAAATGTTTATAGGCTAAGCTACTACAATCAAATGTGTAAAAAAATATTATTATTGTTAGACTAGGTCTTTTTCTCTATTTTCTTATGACCACGGTAAGTAAAAAAATCAAAAGCTTCTATTAGGTATCCGGAGCAACCTCCAAAAATTAATTAATAACATAAACGTTCTGCAAACCAAAGCTGAATCATGGTTCTATTAATAAAATAAACTTTTATTTTCATGTAATTAGCGACGACCATTTTGTGCAAACTTCTGCGTTTCCATTCCTATTAAATTCACTAAATAAATAATTTCTCTTCGTTGTAAAGATTTTTAGTCTTTTTTTTAAAGGAGCTTCTAGTTAAATAGTGATAGTTGTAAGTTGTAAATTCAGTTAAATAAACAATTGATTATTAACAGCCGTGAATGATAACAGTAAATGAGTATTACCTTTCTTCAAGCGAAAAGTTTTGAGGAGACACTATGTGCTATAAACCTAGCAACGAAATGGTGTTCAGCATTGCTTCTAATTTCTTCGTGGAAAAAAGTATACCCGCCCCCAAATAAACTTTAATTCGAGGTATGAATTAATATGTAATAACCCTTAGGAATAAAGTCACGCATATGCATGTATGTCACGATTTCTACTATGTGGCTAATATTCTATGCATGAAAATAGGTTTCACGACCCGCATATTAAGCATAGTGAGAAAAAAAATGTGACTTGCGTCTATACACTAGTTACAGTTACGGAATTATTTCCATTTTAAGTTGATGTAATTCGACACGTTTGTTTTTCCTACTATTAACAAAATAATTAGATCTTTAAAAGTTCTTTAAGAAGATAGTTCATCATCAAGTTCATATATATTTATTGGTAGAGGCCTCCCTCATCGGAAATGGTCTAGATAGGTACCACCGCTGCTCTTATTTCTACCGCCGAAAAGTAAAGGCGTTGTAACTTAGTGAAATTATAAGAATAACGTGACCTAACACTATGTATCAAAGCTAGGAGCGCAATGTGGTGCTGTGTATACAATCTTAACCAGCGCCGCGTTATTATGGGCAAGCATATCACTTACCATAAGGTGAAAGTCTTGCTCATCTCGTCGATTCATGGAAAAAAAGTGTATTTCTACTTTAAAAGTCGGGTATATTGTTTATGAGCCTATCACTTTTATTTAAATTGTATTATTTGACTGATTGAAGTAGAACGTATATCGACCAATAATGTTGATTTTACTACTTCTTATTGTATTAGAAACAATATATAATGCAAAGATGATCCCATGAAGTTAAGAAAAACAGCGCGAAGGATTCAAAAAAGAATATATTTTGTGTATTTTTGTAATACAGTAAATAAATGCTTTCCTTTTATTTTGAGTACTGTAATAAACATAACATTGCATATGATATGAGAGACGATGAAGGACTTTTATTTTATACTAAGAGACATGTTTATACATAACAATAATATACTCGTACATATGCTATTAAGAATGCTATACGCTACACGTTGTTATACTTGTCCTCTTGAGACACAAGAAATTAAGTTTCATAACTCCAGAAATCACACTAGCATACAGCTTCCTTCGAACCGGAACACAGTAATGTTTGCACAGTTTATCGGTTGCAATAGTAGCTGCGGTGGTGCCTACCTAGACGGTCTCCGGTAATAAAAATGACTACATTTTCTAACACAACCGTAACAGCATACTGTAAACCCGCTGAATATTTATAAAAAAATATATATCATACTGTTCGACATTGCGTAGGTGCAGACAGCAGATTTCATAAATAATTCATGTCGTTAGCATAATTCACGGAACATTTGAGCGTAATACCAGTGACCCATTTATCCATTGGTCCTCTTAACCCTGTCACATTCCCTTTTGTTGCAGATATCTAATTTATTTTATAAAGGAACAAATTACACGCTTTCCATTAGTTTTATAAACAAAGCCACACTCATTGCTGTTTTAAACTTTTAATAATTGATTGGCCAAACTTATCAATTCAGCTATCTTCTGTGTTCACTCTTTGTCACCGAATGTTGCTTAGTTAATTATAGCTATGTTCCGGTTTGAAGATCATTATAGCTATTACTACTACAAAGAAAATTACTGCGGTAACGAAACTAAACATCTTAAGTCACAATTCGACAAGCATGTGTTAAATACAACAGTATCTTAACTAAGACCACGATATATTCGCATTATGTCCGCCTTTTTGTTTATTGTGTCTCTCTTTATTTTTTTTTTTTATTTATTACACATTATTTTATTTTACAAATTAAACATTAAACATACTTGGTGCCAGTAAACATT
>DWLS01005841.1:0-12266 GCA_018246255.1 Pachliopta kotzebuea | reverse complement strand
CCACCCCCACCACCCCCGCCACCCGACAGTACCACTCGATTCGTCCGGTTAGACCGTAATTTATGACGTATGCCAAATCGCCGCCAGAGCCGATCTAATCGCGCCCAATTGTGACAAATTATTGCTTTTCCTACGAAAACCTTACGCTAAATTTGTATTACAAATTTCACTCCCTTCTCAGCCGGACCGCAACATTCACCTACACTGTTGCATCTCAGTGATTATTCGCACCTCCGCAGATATTTATTGGCAATCGATGTCGCTTAGAGAAGTTAATTCTTTTGTGCAACAAATGTGCAACTGTCGTAAATCGTGAAGCTGCACGCCCCCGATTGTTGATAAAGGGCTGTAAATAACGTACGATTAGTCCATTTAATCTTTTACGAAATATAACTGAGCGGAAATTTGATTTTGTGTAAATTTTTACAACCGGATTAGAGTTTCGCAATTTGTTTATCATTTTCGGCGAACAGTTAAACGTAACAGGTTGTAATTTAAACTTTAGATTTGAAGGGTGGGTAAAGCGAGACGTGTGCCGGATCAGAGTTGTTGTCGGTATGTTTAGTGAGGGGCGACGCCGGCGGTAATCGATCGAGCCGGGGATCGACGCCTACCGCTTATCGAGAGCTGTATCAAGGCCCTTTATTCCCCTGAACCCCGCGTGCGGCCAATAGCAGGCGAGAGACTCGCCGCCGATCGCTCATTGGTTTGATACGCTTTTGATTGCGCCGCCCAACTCAATCCAAGACTTGATCAATCTAAATTACACCAAGAATTGATAATCTAACTGGTTGCGCGCCGCTACAAAGCATTTCAACCTCTACTGCTAAAACGATATCAAATTCATTCCGATACGATAGTCGAACACAGAATATATAAACTAAGCTAATAATTTCAAGCGTTAATAATCAATATCGCACGGCGATGTATTTAAAATTATAAATAGAAATAAGAGTGAATGTGTTGTAAATGTGAAACGTAAGGAAAACGATGTGGCAGTAAAATGTTTACGATTCAAAGTATAAATTAATGCTAACGCGGCTGACGTAGCCGCATCAAGTGCGACCCCATATGTTATTTTAAATACAGACCGTTTTCAAATATTTAATCTAAGTTATCATATTAATAGTGCTAAAAAATTCATTAACTTTTCTTTTTCATTAGTTCTAATTGTAAAGTTAAACAAAATTAATACCTTCTTAATAGACATTAAAACATGAATATTTACTTTATACAAATATATAACATTCTCTTTCGGCAATATTAAAATACTTTTAATTTGAATTCGTTAAATTTAATAATGTAGTTTTGTCACCAGTCTTATCTGTAATACAATATTACTAAGACCTTACATCACAATAAAAGGAGCTCTTTTCTGGCTACGAGTAAAATTCTTCAGAAAATTAGAATATATAGAAAACTACTTACAGATATTGTCGTTAAATTAAGTTCTTATATAATACCCCATTTTTTTTTAAAGTAGGTCACTCAAAAATTTTTAATGAGTTACGCAGGGACGGTAATAGGTTACCAAACCATTGTTTTATATTTTAAATAATAAACGATCACTACATTTATTTGAACTTGACAAATCCAATAAGTTAGTACAGTACAGTGCTTCACGATCTCCATATTTTGCTATAAAAATGACAGCTAGGCTCTATTTAGACAGTCGTTATTAGTTTACGAGCGAAACAATTTATTGCGGCTCGGAGTGAAATATTAATTTGGGCATACGTCCTTCTAGTGGTAAATTACACACGTCAAAAAAAATATTTACACATACAATATATAAAATGCAGCCTGAACATTATAATAAAAGCAAAAAATTATAAAACAATGCGATGATAAAAATGTTTCTTAATGCCCCATACAACTTACACAATAGGTAAGGGCAAAAGCTCGAACGCAATAATTTCGTACGCGAAGTTATCATAACTCAATACGTATTTATTGCTTGTAGTACAAATTCCGAGAGATACGGCGCGAGAATGACATAAGGCTGAGGATACGACGATCAATCATGAGGGGAGCAGTAAACTTGAGAACAATCCAGCGTAATTCCGTCTGAGAGACATTAAAATGGCAGCCGCCCTATCCGGCGCAACAATGTGGCGAACTGCTCGCTTACTACAACACTTTAATGCTAAAACCGTCCTGCCGACTGATAACTTTATCAGTTTACACCGTTTTTAATAAAATTAATGAAACATTTGTTGTATTTTATTATGGGAAATATTTAAAAGCAAAAATAAATTTATTTTAAATGGCTAATGGTTAAATTTTACATGATTTAATAACACATAAATCATATTAGTGGTATTATACTGGTACAGATCAAAATGGCGAGTGGTGTTTAAATTTTGCACCGTGTTGTGGAATTCAGGGGGCCATTCGATGTAATTGGCAATCATTCAGAAAAGAATATTCTCTCGCTCCAACAATCAAGACAAAGGCGGCCGATAGTACCTACGGGCGTACCATTACAGGTCAATACCCATTATTATGCGATATTTTCGCGAGCACAGCCCTCCGATATCCCGTACACTCACATGAGACGGCAAATATCTGTAATTAAAGGTTGTAAAGTTGATTTACAACTGGGGTCCGAGTATCGAACCTTGGGGAACGCCTCGACCAATGGCGAGCTGATGCGAGGCAGCCCGTCGCCGCTCGCTTCGTATCAATTTATTAGAAACGTATGAAATTCGCGGCTGCGGTGGCTTCGGTTCCCAATAATACGCGTCCTGCGGTCGCGAATCCCATTTGTACACCAGCGGATCGCGGTGGATAGTATCGAATGCTGTTGCGTGGTTTATGATCTGCGCGGAGACGGTAACACTGGCAATAAAATTGCAACAATGGAAATGTCGGATGCGGCTGAAAAGCGACGCAACTATGGCGGATCATTGCGATGAATGCAACAATGGAATCCTTGAAATGATGGTGGCAACTATAGACAACCATAAAATTGCACGACGTCCTAACAAAACCTGTATTTGTGAAAGTTGGTACGCGAAAGTTCAATGTGAATAAATGCACTTGAATCTGTACCATCAATTAAAATTTGGTAATTACCATGTAAATTAACTTCCAAACATTTTTTATAACAAAATGTAAAAATTTTTAACGCATACAATCCACCATCTAAACAATACACAGAAACAATGTTGCGCATTGCATTTTGTGAAGGCAGATTTTATTAAGCGCCGAGCGGGATCTATCCTAACTATTACTTATAATTTCAGTATAAAGAGTACAAATTATATTAATGTTACTTCGGTATAAACTCCTATATGAGTAGTTATTTCTACACCGTCTATTTGTTTTTTACGAGCGGCTTTTGTCGCTTACGGCAATCGTAAAATATCATTGGAAACCTTTAATTTTGTTTATCATTTCTTTTGTTCGGTCGCACATTGTTGCTAATTGTTGAGGTACATTGTGTATAAAAAGATATGTTAATATCAACGTAAATGCAGGTTTATGTGAGATACAAGCGTGGTCGTGTCCCATGTGTTTATGAAAACATTTTATGATAATTAATTTTAATCTTGAATTACCTTTACAATGTTCTACAATTTACCGAGATCGTGACATTTTATATCTAGATGAAAAATCTGGAAACATTGCTAACAAAGATTTGTTTTATTTTACCGATTTTATACCATTTAATTTATTATTTATTTACTCAAACTTTGAATGCTTACACGTCAAATCACGGGAGGACTGAATGAAACAGAGCACTTACAGCTTTGTAGGTCTTTGCGTGTACAAAATAATTCAACAGTTTTACATGCGTCATTGGGTATAAAAGATAGTTTAATTTCATTTCTTTTGATTAAAGGAGTGATAATAAAAAACTTAACACTTAAAACATAACTCACAAAGGATAGAGAATCTGCGAGTGCCACCGCCTGTAGGTTCTTGTCTCAATATATTTGAATATCAATTTGAATTACAATAGAGCACGGCGTCATGACTAAACATTTTTCAAGGCGTCAGTTCTAACTTATGATATTACAAATTTGAACATGTTTTAGCTCGAATAGAAAGGACATTTCTTTTATTGTTTAAATTTAAAAACACAATGAGTTTAGTTTTTTATTATCGATTTTTATGCTTCCTAACAATACTTTAGGAATAACGTTTAAACCAATAATGAAAAATATGTAATTGGCTTGGCTTCAAGTATTCTTTATTATAATAAATTACCTGCAACTCAAAAAAATATTCCTGTGTTAAATAGTGTAAAACTTCACTAATAAATATTAGTTATTTCTTAACAATACTTAATTGTAAATAGTTGAAAATAAGATTCCGTTTAAAAGCCTAATGTAATTTCATCTCAATAGAAGGAAGCCATAGACAACAAAGCATCATAAAACTAAACGGAAATAAAATAATCCAGCGCAGTAGTGACAAAAAACTCACAATGGAGTCAAAGGGCATACTGTATGACAATAGTTGACGGGATAAATGAGGCGTCGAGCACAATGGAGCATTAGCATAAATAGACCAAAAGTGACGGAGTCTCCATCCAGCAGCAAATCGTTATGAAAGGTAAACAGCTGAAGGGTCAATCTTTGATTTTGTCATATATTTCCAAACAATGGATAAATACGGTAGCATTGTTTAAATTTCCTTTACAAGTTAACTATTTGATCTTCAGTTAAAATTACTAAAAACTGTATATTTTCTTTTATTAGATTGTGCTTGTCATCATATAATGTTTACTTGTATGTATAATTTAAACGACAAATTGGATATATTAATGGTATCGTTTGAATAAATTCAATATATATGAGTATCACTTTATGATAAAATATTTATTGAATTAATAAGTAACTTTGATTGCTTGGATGAATCAAGTTTAAAGATCCGCCCTGGTAAGAGGGCGTGTAAGATATCTGGGCATGCGGGCACCGCCTACTCGTTGAACATATACATATACAGGCAATAATTGTACGGACATAGAAATTCATGGAATTAAAATATATATTGAAATTAATAAATAGATATATACATATAGAAAATTTATTGAATTGAAAAATTGAAAACAGGATGTGAAATTAGCGTTACTTATAATTTTGTATAGTTTTTGATACAGAATTAATTTCTCATGAACAAAATGACTTCTTTGTTTAGATAAAAATCCTTCTTGATATCTACTACTGTGATTAAGAACCTTCTTCCGAAGATGCGTACGTCTTTTTACCATCAGATGATCAGGCGTACAATCTTTGCAGTTCCCCAATTTGCGAACAATGACTCGTTCTCGATATGAATAGTAAAACAGCGGTACGACTGACTCCTCAATGTTACCGTCTAAATAATTTCGTATTTTTTGTAGTGAATAAAACGTTGAAAACCGTAGTGAAGTACTACTAACCTATAAGCAATAAGGAAAAATTATATTGGCCAAGTCCTGGTTGGACACATATGTTGTATATGTTTAACACTTAAAGACACTGTAATCTTAGGAGTATGAATTCCGTACGATACTTTCTTCCTTCGGAAGCTCAATGTCATTGAAAATCTTACACGGCGTTTTGAGTCATGTAAATTGTCACCTCTTTACAAACTAAGTTGACATATATATGTATGAATAAAAAGAAAAATATATGTATACATATAAATATATATTCTTTTTCTTTTTATTCAACTAGACGATGATAAGAGCAAAGTATTCACCTAATGGTAAATGATACGCCCACCAATAATAATGTGGTGCTGGTTAAAATGGTGTCCACCACACCACATTGCGCTTCTCGCCTAGAGTTATGAAGGTGTTAAGTCTCGTTAGCCCAGTAATTTCACTAGCATACACACTTGAAATCGAAACACAGTAATGTTTGCACAGTACTGTTTGTCAGCTGCAATATGAGCTGCAGTGGTATCTAGACGATCTCCGACAATAGATAGCTACGACCGGAAAATATTTTCCAATTTAAAGTTACAATATATATAAGAGATTAAAACTACATAAAGCAGGAAATTCTTTTTTCGTGTTCAACATTTACATTAACATATTACAGTTAAGCAATGAAATAAGCTGTTAAATGAAGATTTGTGACGCGGAACAACAACAGTAAAGTCAGCGAGTGATATTCTTAATGAATTTCATTTGTAACAATTTTCCTTGTTATCGTTTAAAGTGGAGATTTTCTCATGGCGTGCCCGTAAAAGTGTTTCCGTGAGAAAAGCACACAATAATTAAAGTGCGCGGATATGAGATAATACGAGGCACCGCGGCCAGATAAAGCGTTTCCGGCGCAGCGAGATTACTGCCCAGCGGATACAACGGAGAAACACAATGTTTGTGCAATATATATTTGGCGAATATTTAATCACTCGCATAACAAATTCCTTTTGCCAATTCTTTGTAAGTTACAGTAACTTCAAAAAAATCGAGAATTTGTTCATGACACATGTAAATTTTATATTATTAACAAACCTGAACTATGACAACTTTAGGTATATTATTTAGATTAAAGGTAAATCTAATATGACCATAAGTAAATAATTTCAGTACAATGTAATAAATATTTGAAACGTAAAAGAAGTTAAAAGATATTAAATAATTCAGCAAAACAAATAATTCTGGCTTTTAGTCCCTATAACGTGATTGTAGCAACGTAAGACTAATGTGAATTAAATCCTTAACATTTGTAACTATTAGACCGGAAGAGCTGTACCTTTCTGGATAAAATGAGGTACAGGATAAGATGAGAAATCCGAAATAAAAAGTATATAACTCTTCCGATGGAGAAGATGTGAAAGGACAAAGTTAGCACTACGGAAGATGGAGGAAAAGCAAAAAAGAAAAAATTTACTAAGAATTAAACTAATGACCTTAGTTTGAAAATTAACCCCTGAGCCATTCCAGCACATTCTAATCTTACAAGGTTATGACCCGGAAAATGAGACGAAAGCGTCGTCTTTAATTTCTTTCTTTTTATTATATGTTTGCCTTGAATTGAATTGAAAAGAACAACAGAATTGTATACTTTCGAATCGTATACTACTTCATATGAATTCACTGAACAGAAAAGATGTAGAGCACCTTTGATTAGTCAAGGTGAAATGGATCGCGTGAAAAAAATATACGGATAAATACATATTTTCTATCGGGATCACGGAATGATGCATACAAAAGTCGGAAGTGCTGTCATCGCGCCGTATAAATAATCACTTTTGGCCCAGGAGTCGTCAGGGTAGGCGAAGGGGGCGAGGTGGGCAGAGGCGAGGCAATTTGGCCGAACATCCATCAAGCCAAGAGCCCACCTCCGCGACCTGGATGCCGAAACAATTAAGCGATCTAAACAAAACTCCTCTAATTGCTGTTTGTTTACAAGTTCCTTTTGTATAAAGTATAATTTTAAAACGCTAATAGAACATTTATTTTTACTACAAAACCGAAAATAGATCATAATGTTAACTAGTTAACGAAATAGGATACAATTTATATATATATATATAATAAACAAATTTGAGATATGTTAATAACAAAAGTTAACAATATTTTTAATATTGATTCGCTATTTGTACGGGATCTTATATCATGCAGTAAGTTTACTATTCTTATACACATTATTAATGATAGGTAATCAGTGTGTTGAACAATTTACTTTAGATATTTCTATTAATTTATTTATTTATTACAAAAAGATACAAACACATTTAATTTCTGATGGCCCTACACTAAGCAGGCCTGTGCAGTCAGCGCCTCTATCGCTTAACATATAATTATTACAGACATTCACAGTTTTTTAGATATATTAAACATATAAAAATAATTACATATAAATAATAAACACAAATAACTACATTTATATAAGCTATGGATCACTGAAAGATATGGTAATTCCTACTAAACAATTTAGGACAGAAAATCCTATATAGGCTATGTATCAAAACGATTGCTTTGTACAATACAATATTAACATAGAGGGTAACAAATGGTTAAAATAATTTAATAATATGCAAGTTACCAAAAGACATTAATATTCTTAACATTTTGTGGAGGTTTTATATTACATGAACATTGCAAGAAGAGGTCTTACTGGTGGAAGGTCTCCATAATCGGAGACCGAGAAAGTAGTTACCATCGCAGTTCCTTTTAGAGCCGACAAAAAGTACTGTGTTCCGGCTTAAAGGGTGGTTTTAAAATATTTTGTGTTTAGATATATAGTATATTAGGTAAAATGTTACGAAGAATATTTTTTTAATTATAACGAAATGTACTAGCATATATATGTATGGATGCATATAGCCGAAGATCGGGCTTAAGAGGCGTTCCTTGGGAAAGGCCTATGTCTAGCAGTGGACTGCTGCAGACTGTTGATGATGATGAACTTACTCAGGTGACGAGACTTAACATCTTTTATTTCAAGGTGACGAGTACTATGAAGTGTTATATATACCATCATAATCAGTGCCACGTGATAACAGGCAAGCGCACTACTTACTATCAGGTTTCGTCCCATATAAATAAAAGTAGTAATGCAATAGTGCCTTGTTAATATCCTTGAAATGCCGACGTTTGCGAATAATGTTTTCGTACAGTGGTATCGCATATTGCCGGTCTATAAATTATTTCTTGTGTATTGAAATAGATGTTGGTGAGTGATCCATGAGCTAATTACCTCCTAACGAGCGGCGATCCGTGGCATCTCCCCGGTATATGACCCGATGGCCGTCCCGCCGACGAGTGATCTCTTTTATTTCATAGAGAACGGAGGTGGCGACTATTCTCGGCTTAGGAAATGGATACGCGTCAATCGTCCAGTGTGAGGAACAAAAAAATGGTCGCCGGGAACAATACAGACGTCTTCCGCGGGACGCGACTATCTTTGGACGGTGCCGGTATCAATTTCATAACAGTTTCAGGGCGAAAACATATTTGACATGTATACCGCAAACATGACAGCAAAGGGCTTTATTGTTAGAGAACCAGTAACTGAGAAAAAGAAAACAATTATGTTTAATATGGGATGAGTACAAATAGCAAAAACATAGAGACCAGTGAAATTTTCAGAATACACTATATTATAAATGAGATTTTTTTTTCCGAAAGATGTCGATGCTTTCGGCCACAATTATGGCCGCGAAAGCTTCATCGGACCCTGAGCTCGCGGATCCGGACTCCGCGAGCTGAAAAGTACATATATATATAAATTATATAATACAAAGGAGAGGAGAGAAACGAGGGAAGAGGATTTGGGGAAGGAGGAAGAGGTGGGAAGAAAAATGAGGGAGATGATAAAATAAAATAGAACAGTTTATGAATGAGAGAATGTAGCCTTAGAAATGATATTTTTCTATTCGCTTAGATTCATGTAACATAAAGTCTCGATAATTTAGTAATTATACAACATAAACTTGGTAAACAATCAAATCTTAATATTTTTTCTGTTATTCAAAGTAATATATTTAAAGATTAATATAAATAAACCGAAATGAGTTTGCGACAGTAATCGTGAGTCGAAATTGATTTATCGTAAACACATTCGTCCGTTACATATTGGGACTTGGATTCGAACGTGCGAAGGTGGCGGGCCCTTGTTAGCACCTCGGACACACCGACACGAGCCATTAGGCCCGCGGCCGCACAGCATTCAATTATTTATTTATTTATTCGTAATTAAGCAGCGCGAGTTATGGACGATCCGATTTACGAGACGCTGGGGCTTATCGCGACCATCACCATCACCACCATATGAGACTTCTGCACCGGTGACCATTCGCAAATATTGTACGGTATTCAATTATCTTGCAAATTAAACAACATAAAATACTATTATTACAAAAACTTTTTTTGTATATGTCGAACAAAACAAACTTTCACAAGCTGTTACTTTCTACTTTGCCTTTAAAAATTCAATATAACTTACACAAGAAGAGAAGTCTGTTTTCTTTCTTTTCATTTTATTTATTCATAAATATGACTACAAAATAGTAACTAACAGTTACTGCGAAACAAATTCAATATGTTACACGTAGCTTTGTGTCCGGTGTTTCGTCGATATGAGCATCATTTACTGAGGAACGTAATGGTTATTACAAATTTGAAAAAATTGCAAATTAAAACTGTTGCATTGTAATTTTTTCGTTATATCATATAAAACAATTTTCATATTCATCATGAGCGTCTTTATTAAAATATTCATGTAGCTTATCATAGCTTGGTGCTTTATTCGAGTTGAAGTTACAATTATATCCATAGAATTCTCCCACAGCGTTTACATATCCAATCTCATTAAAACTCACAATAAGTTTACCATTAATAATGTACCGATATCGACGTATCCATATCGGTTTTATCGAGAGCCGATACCGGGCGAGCGGGGCCCGACGAGGCCAATTTGTTTGGGCCCCATAAATTACTTTATTAAAATAAATCAACCGGTTTATTGTTCTCTTCTCGCCTTGTCGAGTATTGTTGTTCCGACCGACCATACACAGCTGTAAAGACAGATCTCACCTCGCGTGTGAAATACAACGGCCTCTTTCGACGCCTCGCGATTTACTAATGCGTATTTGTTAGTGATATATCGGTGTAATTGTGGGCGGATTGCTTTGTAATATATTGAGGTGAGATAACGATATATATTCAATACAAACTTTTCTATTAGAAATTACTTAATTAACTAAGCCATTCGCTATTTTCAAATCCAAGCTGCACAGCTATCTTAAGTCACAGATCAGAAAACCACCCGCTAGTTTCACGTTTCAGTTCTTTACATAAATAGATATCTATTTATTTCCTTCCTACTGACTTCCTGTATAAATAAACGATTTTGTTATGTAATTATATACTAATTACAAACAATTCTTGCCCTCATTTATTTTTTGGTAACTATTTTTTGTCATTCCTCTCTTACAGGGTAGCTGGGAAGAAATCGCGTATAATCTATATAGTCAACCTTCCCCACATTTAGATTATAAATTTACTGGTAATTCACCGTACTCTCACTGTCACTCGACGTCAGCAATAAAGAGTTTATCTATGTATATGACTGCAGTAAAATTGAGAATACAACCGCACTGATTTAACTACTGTTACAGCATCATATAAAGGCATTATAGATACACATATAATAACGAATCTCTTCATTAATTTGTAGATAAAGTAAAAGGTAATATGGCAATAAGTTTAGCATCAGCAGTTTCTATTAGTTGAATATTAAAACGTTAAACTTCAAGTAAAACTGTTTCACTCATATATCAAACGTTATTGGATTGGGATATAAATAATGGAACAAGTACCGTTCACGAGCTCCAATCTGGATGTAGGGGATTGCTTACGGGCCCGTGAGACCCCATTCATCTTACCCAAATCGTAACTTACTGCCTATACGAATATACTGAGTTAAAGGCCTAAATTCGATTTGAATTTTATTAGTTCTGGGATAAGAATTAATAAAAAAGTTTTCGATAATGGAAAATCTGTTGTTCTTAGTATAAGAATTGCTTATATTTGTATGATAGTATCATCATTATCTTGCAGCAATCCACTGCTGGCCGTATACCTCTCCCAAGGAACACCAGTTAGGCTAGGCTTCGGCTACATATGTATGTATGCTATTTTACTTCGTTATAATTTAAAAGTATTCTGAATAACATTGTATCTAATATACAATATAGATATGTCGGTTATATATATTTGTAAAGAAAACTACTGTTTTTGTAACCAATTTTTGAAATATTAGTTACATAAAAATATTTATTATTTCAAATTTTACTTTAGCTATTACTTGCATAAAATAGTATATACCAATAATAACTAGATTAATTTCTACATAGTTGTATGTAGTCCATAATGTTATCCAACTTTAGTAACATACAAAACCGAATATTTTGTGTGTTACATAAAGATGTATGAGAGGCTCCCTCGGTAACTCATGCATTGAGCCGAGGCGCGAAACCCGCCATCTTTAATAAACGGCTATTAATAAGTTACGTTTTTAATTACGACCCGATCTCTGGATTATTTATACGAATAATTTTATAGGGCCCCGCGGCGATCCCGGCGTGCCCGGCACAACAATAAAATATATGTGTCCAATGAATAAATTCGATCCGTAACGAGAATTATTACGCATCCCGTCCACCACCAGCATAACCAGAATCCTAATAAGACATCGGTGAGACCAACGAAGGATACACGAAAGATTCACTGGAATATCCTCGAAAAGTTATACTTATAAACTATAGAAATTATTCTTCTGAAACCTTTGATATTATTCACATCACACATACTG
>DWLS01005840.1:0-12267 GCA_018246255.1 Pachliopta kotzebuea | reverse complement strand
CGTCCGCGAAGAGCATGCACCAGGGTGCCTCCCCCTGTATATCTGATGTCAGTGCATCCATCACCAGGAGGAATAGATAAGGACTTAAAGCCGATCCCTGGTGTAAGCCCACAGTCACACTGAACTTGTCGGTTACTCCGGCTACAGATCGGACGTGCGTATTCGCTCTTTCATACATAGCACGTACAAGTTGCACGTACTGTAATTCCATTGTCCTAGAAAGTTAATTGTGATGCTGTAGTTTCATACAATTACTGTATTTGCTTAAGAAACTTGTATGACAATAGTATGACAATATAGAGTAGTTTCAAAAAAGAAAGGAAATTATATATACATCAAAGCTCATCACATCCATATAAAGTGAATATTCTCTTTTAACATTAAAATTCAGGAATCTGTGCTTTTAAATGTGTTTATATTAAATATATTATGGTTTTAGTTTTATTTGTAATCATTGCAGAAAGCTTTCACAATTCTTGTATATTAACCGGAAATGTTTTTAAAAAATATTCAACTGAAATCTCTACTAATATCATTGACAACAAGTTTTAAACACTTCAGATTATAATTAACTATTATTCACCTTTCATGTCACCAATATATTACTATGAGTTTAAAAAGGAATCATTCATCTCTGACCTGTTGGTTATCCAGCAGGCCGATGATAATTTCATCCCACTTTTGGACTGAAAATGAATTTCTCTGACCCAAAGATGACTTTATTTTTATTGATATCGTTTCTCAGCCAAAAAGAGTGCTGATCTCTTGTTAAATGTTATATTATTGACTACTTTTCTTCAGAAATAAGACATTTCACAAGAAATTGTTGAAAAATATAACATTGTAATTACAGAATGTAGAATGATCAAATTACTATAAATACTGATTATTGATTGATACCACTGTAATAAGTATTCCATTGAAAATTATGAATTATATTAAAAATAAAACTTTTTCTACTAATAACTATTTGTTTGTGATGGTTAATTTATACCTATTAGCTAAAATTTCATATAGTAAGAAATCAGTCCACCTTTATATACAAAACACATTTGAAAGACAATGATCAAAAGAATATTACAATTGGAAGAAACGATAATCAATTGATATCAAAACAAAGAAATATTACATTAATGCAAAGTAATGGACAAAGACTAGTAAAACGTATCGATTACGCCGAAAATATTTGAGCCTGCGCGTGCGCATACACCCGCTTTAGAGTGAACAGTTACCAAACTCAAGATATCTTCCTTAAACTTCCCGCTGCTGGAACTGCCAGCCTTCTCTCACAAGGAAAGAAACAAGGTTATTTAACCTCCAAGCTGTTCAAGTGCAAGACAGCAAAATCTGTTTTTAAACGGAACATATTGCTTTTTACACAATGATATTCGTTAATGGAAACTAAATCTCAATGAGAATCGAACGATTTTTTTTATTCAACAAAGAGATATTCCCCTAATGGTAAATAAACTTGCCCATAACAATGTGTTACTAGTTCAATTGAAATACAGTGAGCATCCGATGGTTAAGGTGATGTTACAAGTGATTGAAGAAGATGATGGGAGATAAACACTTTTCCAATTATTTCACGTAAATTGCATTGAGTTAGGTCACTTTCACTGTGAAGATGCGCTAAGATCACACCAACGTACATAAAAATCGATTCAACATCACCCTGTTTACTTCTCATATGTACAGAAGTGTTGCCACAGGGAGTTGTACCTAAGGATGGATCCTTAGTCAATCCCCCTCCTGAAAATATTCGAATTAAGTAAATTGGTGGGATTCCTGTAAGCTTACGTTACACAACAGTTCCCTCTACTTCTCATCTCTTTAAGTCTCACTCACACGAAACCGCCATTGCGGAATCAGTTGTAGTCTTCTTCCTCCTCCGATGAGGACTCTGATTCCGAAGTGTCTGGGTGATTCTTCGTTATCTCTATGCAGTTGTCCACATCTGTCAGCCTTTTTAGTGAGCGACCTGAACAGTATTTTAATATTATTAAAAAATAAAGTAACAGTCACGAAACCCTTGCAATAGATCTACTACCGGTTTGTTTTTCTTATAAGGCAAAAGTTCATGAAATAAAAAACATTAATTTTCTTGCAACTGTAAATTTTTTTATAATCCATGATGCAAACCATGTATACAAAAAAGCATATTCATTTAATTTTTTATACAGACGTTATTCTACTCGATTTCCAAGGTTAGGGAATTTTTGGGTGCATTTAGATGTAGAGGTTTGACATTAAAGAATACTAGAGACGAAGCAAAACTGAATACAACAAATTTTAGAATGCACTAACTAAAATCAATGATCTGATGAAGATCGCTAGAATGATCTGAATGCGAGCACTATAAGACTGACTTATGAGATCTTTGCTTATGTCCAGCTGTGGATGTCTAATGACTCATGGTAACAACTAGTATTAACTTAGGATTTGAATGCTCGATCCAACAGCAGTTGATATCTTAAATCAACCTTCTTATTTTACTGTACTAGTTCTTTTTCATTATTCCTTACTTTAAATTCTATGCCCTTTTAAAAAAGTCAATAACCAAAATGATATCACATTTCTTTAAACTAAAGTTTTTTACATTTGGTACTTCCTTTTTGTCTTGCATAATTAAGAATAGATATCTGTGTTAAAAATATATAGACACCTATGCCTCATTTACTTGAAAGCTATGATGAAGAATAGACAAACCTGTAACGGTGGTAAGCAGCCTGTTCTCATTGCCAGGTGGCATGTTGAGAGGTCCGAGCCGTTTTGCGAGCTCCCGCGCTCTGTCCGCAGCAGGAACTAAAAATCATATACTTTAATTTTATTACCGATGAATAGGTTAAAGCGTTGTTTGGAATAGACATGTGTTCAGTCTTCACTGAGCTTGTGTTTTCGGTGAAGGAAACATCACATGAAAATCTGCGTGTTCCAAGAACACCATTTTTGCATACATATGGAATCTACTAACCCACACTTGGCCAGTATGAGAAATAAATGGCTTTGATTTATTAAATTATAGATAATACGAGGTAATACCTCTAGAACCTTCTTGGCTATCGTCTTCTGTCATGGAAACCTTCTCAGTCCTATACACTCCGGTCACGAGATCCCAAACAAACAGACACTGTAAAACACCACACACATATTAATAACGAACTCTTTCACAAGTGTGTAAAAATCACATTTTTTTTTGTGATAATTCTTTACTCTGTGACTTTAATAGGCATTATAGTTTGCAAACATTATAATGTTCTAGTTAAAAGAATATTGCAGCTGGAATTCGTTTTTTTTCAGCATTAGCAAGGAAATTGTATAACATCTATTGATGCAAGTGATATCATTGAGATTTGTAAGGGAGAGAATTAATTACACCATGTGTCTTGGTTGACTCATCCAAGATCATACCAAACACTACCAAAACTTGATTGAAGAGGACACTTCAGGAGCAGAAAGAAATATACTGATATTAATCATGATGGTGTGGTACCTCATAAATCGGTCAATTTGCTTTCACAATAACTTTACTCTGTTCTAACAGTTGTTTATACAATAGCCAGAATATTCTGCATGAGCAAAGTTTACAATATACCGTTTCATTTTCACTTGACAAAATGAGTGAAGAGGGTAGGGGAATAGATGGCGCACCTCAGCGGCGTACTGGCGGCGATGTTGCAGACAACACGCGTTGACATCCTTGCAGCTCGCGCATTCGGCTGCTGCACCAGCGTTCTCGCTTGCCCACAGCCACATAGCGCACAACTAAACATACATATATTTTTTAAACAAATAATACACACGGGTTTTTTTACAGTTTTGCAATGACAGAGCAGAATAGTACCATCGTATCTCATATCTAATATTGTAACAGATGATTAAAGGACAAAGTATCCAAAATGGTTAGCAGTACACGATTTAATTAGTGTAATATTGCTGCCAGCCTATTCTTTCTTTACCAATGATGGTAAGTGCATCAATAACTACCATTAAAAGTTGTTCAGTTATCTTTATTAAAACGGCGCTCACCCCTGAGAGGCATCCGCTCGACTGGCACACGTCGATGACATGGCAGCCCCAGTCGAAGCAGTAGATGAAGCTGACCTCGTGGAGGAGGCATAGCCGACCGCACACCTCGTTGCACAGTAACTCCGTGTCGAGAGAACGTTGAGTAGCACGTATCGTGGAGCGAGATGGCGCTGGCAATCGCTCCCAAGCGCTTGCACTCACAGCTTGCAACGGCGCGTAGCGAGCACCGTGAGCGGTAAGATGCAACGCCACGTGATACCCCGACATACAGTCATCTGAATAATACATAACAACTCAACATCATAAAGGCAAAATAATTATCTCTTCACTAACATGTTTGTCTTATTCATAATTCAACTTCAGGACTGTGTTACTGTGATACACAATACAAATTAACAAGCAATCTCCAATCATAACAGCATTTCTGTTATACATATATATGAGGGAGTATATTGGACGAGAACATCTCATATAAAGTGGTAGCTGAAAATCAGTACGGCCTTTTTGCACCATTGCAGTACTTTTAGCTGTCAGAATTGAAAAATAATTAGGTTTATACACTTTTCTATAATTAGTTATAGTTTTATTATTGTATTGATTTGTTTGTATATCTGTACTGCATCGACAAATAAACAAGTTATCTATCTATCATATTATACTCATCATCATCACCCGATAGACGTTCACTGCTGGAGATAAGCCTCCCTCAATAATACCCACCTATTGTAAATCTACCACAATAACAGTATTAATGTATTCAGGCTCTTAACATGTGAAAGCCTTGAAACAGTTACCTTCAGAGTCTGTTAAGATTGAGGTGATCTCGTCGTCGCTCTCCACAAAATATCTCGTGAAGAATTTACTGCACTTGGAATTTTCCGAATGCACCAGGTAAGGGTCTTGGGGACTGACTGGGACGTCGGAAAGGGTCTTCGATGTATTATCGTGTACCGCTATGGTTTTAAGAGAGCCGTCATCAAGCATTTCAGTAACTCTGTACTCCGATTCGCTGTTCCTGTCGGAATCTAAAGATGAGAGTCCAGGGTCTTTTAACTCATTCGTTGGAGACGGGGGCCTGCTAATTTGATTATGCGTTCTCAGAACTACGCTTTCGGTGCTCGGCGATTTCGCGCGTTTAGCTTGACTTTTACTTGTTGAGCCTGTGAAGTACTTCCTGTTACTCCTCAAAACTCTGAACGGAACAATGTTTTCGTTGTTGTCCTCCGAGAACTCATATTTCTTGTCCGCTAGCCTCCTTCGCCGGAACATACTGAGCTTCTCACATTTTGTATCAGCCTCCTCTACAAACTCGTATGCTTTCTCAGCTATTGTCCTATGCGTCTCATTGAAACGCGACATGCTTTCTGCTGGTCGTCTCCTTGGTGATCTTAGCGGAGGACTTATTAAGGTTCTGATAGAAGGTGATGGTCCTTCCCACTCTTCAACCAGATTGTGCGATATCGACGATGCTTGTATACATAACTCTTGCCCCATCATATCCGACAGATGCACAGGCCGCGACATCTGATAAGATTCCGCTTCGAGATCAGAGAAGTCGGCAAGTATGTTCTGTATTACGTTATTTTGATACTTTGGTGACTGAAATGCTGCAGACATATCTGAAGCTGGTGTACTTGGATTTGTGTCCATCAAATTGACTTCCTCCCTATCTAATGAAAATTTGCTATCATCCATTGACTCAATGCGTTCTTGATCAGGTTTGACAAAGTCTATTTCTAATATGTGAATGAAATCTGTGTAAATTATAATTTGGTTTGAGTAAGCCAGTTGTACAACCGGCTCATACATACTAGAATCGGATGTGCAAAAGAACTTTGTATGAATTGCAAAGTTATGTTTCAAACATCTTTTTCCCCAACTTAGGTCTTCTGAAATAAATTTTTTCAAATTAGACTGAAGTTAGTAAATTATAATCAAAGGTAATTTATATGAAATTTACCTTCTTCTTTCGAATAAGCTGCACATTTCTTACATCCTAACCAAGGGACGCCAATAATACTAAGGTAGGACCGGTCGTTGCATGAAAATCTGAAATTATGTAGTGAAAAAAAGAATTATGACAAGAAAATTTTGTTAATACAACAATTTTTAAGCAATGTTCTCTATGTTGCATCAACTTTGTAATATCACTTAACATATAGACGAAAATTTTATATACAGATCATTAACATGAAATAAATTTTTCATAATTTGTTTTTATAATAACATTGACAAGCAAGATTTTATCTTTGTGACTATAAAGATGTATTTTTATAACAAAGAGTCCATTGTCATAAAAGAAGAGATTATGTACTAAATTCAAAACTAACAAATCTAGTGTCTTATCAGAACAGTAATACTTATTGGAAATAGTGGATACAGGAAAAAAAACTTACGCTATTCCATAAACAACAAGCACCCCTGGATTATGTTTCCATTGAGCCATTGATATTGTAACTTTACTATCAATACTCTCATCACCAAACAGTGGGACACTGTGTACAGTTCTAACTACTTTACCTGGCACCCATGACAAGAAATGGAGCCTATAAAAGACAAACAGGAATTAAATTAAGTATTAATTTTATAGATATGATAATTAAAATAACAGGTAATCATAAAATAAGTTTTGTGAATATGTAACATCTATATCACACAAAAAGTCATAGAGTTCCTTAATGCATAGCAAATTATTATGAAATTATCAAAATATTGTTTAATAGCATAAACGTCTAAATAAAGTGGAGATAACCCATACAGCTAAATAATTAAGCTTTGTTAGCTATAAAGCCTAGTGTTATATATTGTTTCTTGTTATATTATTTCTATTTTCGAGATGGTAAACAAAATGCTTGCATATAACATGGCGCTGTTTAAATGGTACACACAGCATCACATTGCGCTCGTCACCTTTAGACATAAAGTATTGAGTCACATCTTCGTCTTCAAGAAAAGAGTGAATAGGCAATTGCTAGGTTAATGTGCTTTACCATCATCGACCACATCTTCACTTAACACCAGCACGGATCGTGGTCAAGCATTAACCTATACATACATAAAAAAAACATTACCCCAGTAATTTTATAGCTTACATGTATCAAAAGGGAATACAGTAATGTGTGCACAGTACAGTTTAGGGGAAAAAATAAAAGCTACAATAGTCCTACCAATAAAATACATAGATATATAATAAGTCCATAAAAATTTAATAAAGCCGCAATTACATAAAATTTACAATCTCAACTATTGTATATATAATAAAACACATAAATTGATACAATGTAAAATATGTGTTAAGTACCACAAAACAGTAATATGCCACCAGGTAAATGATTTTATTTTTCAATAACACAAAATAAACTACCCACAAACATAACACTTAAGATATCTAATTAGTAAAAGATACAGTAATCTTGTTTTATTTGTAAAACACAGTAACATACGCATTTTTGCTTCGTTAATTATGGCAATAAAAATACTTAACATACATTTGCCAGCATCATTTATTTTTTCAGTTTTTATAATCTATATAGATCATCAGTATTACATTAAAATTTTGCTCTTGCCACCTACACAATTTATACATTTTTAAAGCTAAATTGAATGAGTACACTTTGGTTTTATCAAATACTTCTTTATGATGAATAATCAATTAAAACTAATTTCTAAATATTTGATTCTTCAAGTTTAAGTCTAAATTATGTTTGTGAAATTTACACTTAAGTATAAACACTTGAGACATGATTTAGCAATTTTTATAATAATACTGCATTCAACAGTCAGCTTTATGCAAACAGCACAGGATAGATTGAAGTGGACACCTTACTTTCAAAAGGTATTGTATATCACACTAGCTAGTTTATTTTTCTGTTTACTTATTTGTATCAAATTGTGATTTTCTTTCATTATACTTTATACATTCAATCTTTGCTTATAATTTGCTTCAATGCGCAACAGAGTTTTAGATTTTTCTTCAGAATCAGTCTTCAGTAACTACAATTTATTAAGCAGTAACTTAATAAGCCTATGCATCTTATAATATAAAGTACTTACGTAAATTTTGAGCTCTCTCGAAAGTAAACTTGGGTGCTATAATTGTAAGTAAAACTGAGGAGGAACTGTCCACACTGTGAGAAACCCATAAATATATGTTTTCGAAGGTATGATATGGGAACTATGTCCATAAGGCAGAACCGTAACCGTTGGGGTATTTTTTCAAACATTCTTCGACATTTTTCATTGGATTTTCTCGACGTACCCCCAAAGGTCTTCAAAAAAAAAATATTATAAACAATAACGTATTATTTTTGGCAGTAAGCACTCTATAAGGTTCTTTAATCTACCTAAGCAGTAAGATATATTCATGAACCGGCGTGTAAGAAAAATAAAAGAACTAAATGTTCTAAACTGCTCCAAGCAATGTAGTTGTTTATATGAAATGTGACTTACCTCTCTGTTAAATAATTTATGTATAATATTATTACTATGTCCTGAGATGTTTTTAGGAGTATTATGGATGGTTTTATTACATTCATTTTCATAAATTGAAGCACAATTCTCAGATTCTTCAGGTAAAGAATCCATGTTCGTTTGTTTGACTGCAAATTTGACAACAACATTAATGTTGCCAATTTTAAGTAGTTACTAAGACTACGTATAGAAATATAATTCTGTTTAAGGGTCAAAACAATTAAATAAATTTCACTAACATTAAAGAGGTTTTAAATCCCAATCAGGATGGTAACAAAGATATCTGGCTTCCTAAATCATTACATAATCCAAGAATAACCTAAAGTAAAATAGAGCAACCTAAAATTTATAACAAATGTTTATCACTTCCTTTCTTTTTCACTACGTTTATCACTTCCTTTCTTTTACACACGGTGTTCATCTGAAAGATTATAAAAAAACTTATTTCTTTAATAACAATTTACTTTTTGAAAATAATGCATTTATAATACTCTACAATAATTTACACAATCTTATAAAACAAAATGTCACTGTCACCTTCAAATCAAACGTCTCAGTGGAAACGGTTTGAATACCGCATTTAATAGGCTTCCATTTAATAAATATAGAATTGTATTTCGTTGTTTGTTTCCTTTGAAATATAATAGTTATTTGATTTACAAAAATGGAACCAATGACTTTAGGAAGTCCTACACATTCTCCTTCAGGTAGTCCAAACGTGGGATATTTACCACCATTTCTACTGGGTGAAATAAATCCTCCAACAACCCCTCGAACTAATAGTTTATCTCCGACAAAAGGCCGAAGCTTGGCTTTTGGTATGTATTTTCTTTTTTTCTATATTGTAAATTATGTTTTTATACTTATACATATAGAAGCATATTACAATACTTTTATTTTTCAGGATCACCGACTAGCCCAGGTCAAACATCGACACCAGATCAAAAAATCTACAGACAGAATGTCTCAATGCATCAACATGCTGTTTACAACCAACAGAACATGTTCACGAATATCCCAGCTACTTCTAATATTTCTTACTCCAGCAAACCAAGCGGCCCACCTATTGAAGATCTATTTGATACTATCAAAATCAATGAACCCTCAAACCAATCTGTTTATCAGGATCATAGCTTTGTTGCTTATGGCAACCACAATTCATTTATGCAAAATTCATATATGAATTCATCAATAAATAATCAATCTTTAACAAATCATTGGCAAGATGGCTGCCAAGAACAGGATGAGTATTGGGTCACTATTTTTGGTTTCCCACCAAATGCCGCCAATACTATATTAGCCAGATTTAGCAATTGTGGTGCTATTTTAGGTAAGATTAAATTCTCTTGGTACTAAAATTCTTACTCTTTTACATTAAACAAGCCATAATTATTAAATAATGCTAGAGGTGGTGGTAAGTGACCTACAATTTTTTTTGCTTTAGGTAAAAATCTTTATAATCTATTATTCTATGAGAGAATAAGAGTTATGATATCTTTCGAATAAAATATTCTACAGTCATCTTTAATGCATCAGGGAGCCCTAAAGTCTAAAGTGGAATTCACTAGTGCTACTTTGTTTAAATATAACATAGGAGATATATATCTTCAATATAAATTTCAAGGAATTAACCACTTGACATGTAACTTTTAAATGTTACTTAGCAGGTTTTCCCGTCTGAATTGAGAATGGAGATGAACCTTGAATATACTTAAGTAATTTCTATGTTACATTGATTTCTGTGGTTGCAGCAAGGGTACAATTCTGAAAAAATGTGCGTGTCAAGTGGTTAAAGAAAAGCATTACTCAAAATTAAAATCAAAATAAATTCATGATTATAATGAAGATGAATGATTTTTTTAAAAGTTTATTAATATTAATAGATTTGGCCATCATTACACGCACAAAAATAAAAATTTGGAAATCATTGACAAATTTAATTTTAATAATGTTTTTTATTATTTACAATAGATAAACAATATCCTACACAAGGCAACTGGGCCCATGTACGATACGCAACTCGCGCTGAAAAAGAGAGAGCAATGGCGCTTAATGGCAGGCAAATTATACCCGGTGTCATGGTCGGTGTGGTTGAATGCAGAGAACCTCCAAAAGTGGCTGTATCACATCCAGGTGTCACCTCCCCCGAAAGGTATATTTGATTATAACAAACCTTTCAGATATTCATATCACTTTAAATTCATTATCTTACAGCCTTTATAGTTATCCTTGTTTCACCGAATGACTCCCTTATTTCATTTTGGAATTTCATAACCGGAGTGGAATTTTTAGTTACCAATATACTTCTATAGCTTCAAAGTATTATTAGTGAGGATTATTTACCATCATTAATCTCAGTCTATAGGTTAATGCTTGACCACGATCCCACCTGGTGTTAAGTGAAGATGTGATCTATGATTGTAAAGCGCATTAACTAGCAAATGCCTATTGTTTTCTTGAAGACGCCCACATCTTAATTGTACGGGAACACTGACTGTGTCTTCAAAAAAAGAGAGAATAGCTCTTTTCTAGAAGACACATTTTATAAGACTCTGATCATGTAAATGAGCTTGTGAAATTAATCAGTCCACTTATATTATTATTGCATTGTAGTGTTTCTTATTTACAAAGACTGAAGCACAACAATTGCTTTTAAAAGGATTATACTAGAATAAAAAAATGTTGATAAATAAGCAGCTTTGATGATCGAAGGAGACCTTGCAATTTCCAAAATTTAAACATTTTGGAAATACAACTTTATACATCAAACTGATCATGGCTTAAATTTTTTGATATTTGTTTTAGGCAGTCAACAGCAAGATCATTGTGCCCTACACCCATCCCATCAGCTCCGTTGCCGCAGAGATCCAATGGGATAATTGCAAAGGCCCTTGACTATGTATTGGGTTGGTGACATATAATTAATGTTCCATACTTAAGAAGGCTTACCAGGATATATGAACAGCCCATACCATGGAAATGATAACATGTTTAAGGGAGAATTTTACTGGTCGTAGATCTATTATAGGAATATATAGATAGGTACCGCTGCAGTGTTTATTTCTGCCGCCAGTAAGCAGTGTGCAAACATTACCATGTTCACTTTTGAAGGGCATCAGTGGAATTACTGGAGTAACCTCACTTAACAACTTATCTATGAAGTGCTGTGTATTTCGTTCTAATTAGTGCCACATTAATATGAGCAAACAAATCACTCGCCATCAAGTGAATGTCTTGCTCATTCCGTTGACTTGTCAAATGAAAGCAAACTTAAAACTCCTTTTAAGTAAAACAGAAATAAAACATTTTTTTTTGATATTATTTATTGCTAAATTTTAAATGGAAAAAACATTTTATTTAATGAATAACCATTGTCCTATCTTCATGTTCTTTGTAATGAAGATTATGTATCTGTACATTCCTTAATTTATGTGTTCTCACATTTATTTTTTTATTAAATATGAATTGAAAAATTGTCATTTAGTAAAATCATGTAAAAATTACATTATAATCAGCCATTTTGCTTTCTTTCTATTTTAATATTCAATTACCAAACTACCTGTAAGATATTACTTTAGACTTAAATTTAATATACAAGAAGTTCATTTTGATAATATTAAAACATAGTCTGGATTAAATCTCATAATTATATAATTTAACTTATTTAATTATGAGATTTAAATTATTACATCAAATTCTATATTTTTTAAATAGTTCACAATGTGTTACTTCTAATGACAAAATATAAGCAAAGTAATATACTCTTTT
>DWLS01005839.1:0-12268 GCA_018246255.1 Pachliopta kotzebuea | reverse complement strand
TTATTATGAAATACGACATAGAATGAATGTGTATTAAAACAGTAGACGCTGTGCTGGTTTAAAATTGTGCATTAGCAGCGGAACAGCTTCAGTTGTTCAGCGGGCCATGCTAAAAAACAGAAGCTGTATGTAAGGTTGCATTAACTCGAGCTAACTAACAAAAGGCAATATATTGAACTGTACAGTTAGGAAATGTTCCCTTTGTTTCAATAATGAACCGGAATTAATTGAATTCGGCACACGTACCGGCATCCGGCCTTATCTGAAGATGTATCGGAGTAGAAAACTTGCCGAAAGCGTGCCGCATACGAAATTAAAAGTGGAAGTTAGAGGAGATAGAGATGGAAACAAAATTTAATTACAACGCCCCGTTGTCTGCTGCCGCTGTTGTTGGGAAATGAAATCGGGAAATTGATCTGTTACGTTCGAGATTTACTTTGCAAACTTATTGCTTCTACAATCGGATCGGAAGAGACATTTTTTTTTTATCACTCTTTTCACAAATGAAAACATCAATTGATAAATAATCTATACAAAAGCAAACACGGGCTTTTAAGTAACAAAAACACTGCGTTTTTAAAAACAGCGTTTGATAATCATATTCTTGTTTTAAATTACAAGTTATAAACAAATAAATCATTTTAGCTTTTGTATATCAAATGAATTTTTGTAACTTTATTCTTCTTCTTCTAAGTGGTATTTCCTCATGACTGATGATGATGGTCACTATGTGCAGTGACCACACGACGACTTCCTAATCAGTTATAATGTAGTGGTGTTGGTCTTTGCCTTCTCCATTCCACATAGCAGTCCGATGGATGATCATCACATAGGTTTCCTCACCATGTTCTTCACCATCAGAGCACGTGATATTATTTCATGTTATACTAACTGCATATAAATTGAAATATTCATTGGTGCAGACCGAATTCGAACCCGGTACCTTTGGAATGGAAGATCGGCGTTCAAACCACTAGGCTATCATGTGTAATAATCAATGAATAACAAAATCAGAAATCTTTTTCGTGCTTAATTAATTCTAGACTTTTTAATCGAATAAAAGCTAAGTGAACGTTAAGTGAAATTCATTGCACAGACGACGTTTGGAAGAGTTTTAAAGTTAAAATCACTTACAAGAGCGCTGCATTGTGAGACACTTCAGATTTGAATCTAAAGTAAAGTCTGTCTGCATACGAATACCTTCTCCTCATTCTATTGAGCAGAGAACTTATTCTATTAAAAATGTAACTGAACAAGGGGCCCGTTCACTCGGTCCGGATTGTTTTTTGCATTACCTATCCGCAGTCGGAGGCGAGATTGAAAAACTTTGAGAGACACCGCCGAAGCTTATCTGAGCGTAAAAGGATTACAATGTGTGACCCGATAAAGTAGTATACGGGCCCCGAAAGGCGAGGGTCTGCTCTGAAGGGATAAGTTCATTCTGAAACACTGATTTTGATTAATGGCCGTAAATAAAACGCTCGCCCTCAACTCTTTAATCTGATGGGATAATACAAGTGGAAAACATTCACCAGCACTCGTGATTAAAAGGTTCCTGGATTTTATTACTCACGCGTCGTGTATTCAATGAATTTTGTACATCAACAACAATTTTATTATTGTATTTTAAAACTTTATTAATAACTAATTAATATCAATTTTTTTTATTAATGTTTTATCTGCGCATACCAACATGTTATTAAGCTATATATGGAAACCTCTAATTAGCTTTACGTCTTAATTTATTTATAGAAATTGTTTTATATTGTCTACGCTGTTGCCTTTCTGAATAAATAAAATAAAAAAAAACATCTAAATTTAGGGTCCAATAAGCGAACTTAATGCCTAAAGGCATTCTTTACCAATCAACCTTTAAGGTGGGAGATGCTGTGGTAAATGAAGTCATAGAGATGAATTTAAAACATAAACTTGGTAGTACCTGTAAATACATATACATACAATACTGTAAATAAATATATATTTATGTAAACATATCAAAATACACAAATAAATACTAATATTACAATAATGATATAAGTGAAACAAATGTTCCTGATATACTCAAAACAACTGCTTATAAAAACCGGAGTCAAATATCTTTAAAGGAAAAAACAGGCTTATCTGCTTACGGTCACTCCAGGAAAATATACTTTGAAATATATAAAGCTAACAAAGAAAAGATAGCCGATGTTGAAAGAAAAGATACCGGGGCATTAAAGAAGACAATCAGCAAAATGAAACCTGAGGTATTCTGTGTGCAGCTGCAGTTTATCTAAACTTCTGGAGCTCGTCCAATTAAAATTGTCCGTTTCTTAAACGCAGTAAAGATATACACAGTAAATAGTCTTTGTACGAGACGATAATGGGATTCGAGTTAACATCTAACAAACTGCTCTCCTTCTGATCTTCAATTTCCAGCTTCTGCAGCTCTTGGTGTAAAGAAGTCTGAATCATTAAACGAGAAGCTAAACAAGTTTGTTGATGTACACAATGTCAAGTTTCTCGTACCGGGGTGTTGTTATATAAACTTTTGAGCCGGTTAAGTTCAAGTTGCGGAAGCTGTGCGCCGGATGGGCCATATCATTAAAGTTATTTCGGTTCGGTGACCACTTTTGAATTTATTTTCGAGTGTTTTCACGGTAGTATGTCTTTAAGCGATTTTGCATGCTCGTGAATATTTCGCCGCTCGACTGAATCACTAAATTGATCGCTGAAAGTGGAACCGGCGCTGCTCCTCAATAACTTGGATATGGATACGCAGAGTTATTTGTTATATATTGAGCGAATCTCATTTCAATATATTTAAAGACAATTACTTTCTCTCCTATAACTTATATATAAAGGCTGACATGAACTATATATAGCTACCCTTCTACTAATATCTTCCCTTTCTTGTTGTGCGTCCGTGCGAAATGGGATGTCGCTATAGCAACTTGACGTCTGACCTATGCTATATATATATATATATATCCTACTAATATCTTTCTTTTCCTGGCATGCGTCCGTGCTGAACGGAATGTCGCTATGCCAACTTAATGACTGACATATGCTATATATCTATATATCATGTATGTTTATATGCGTCGGAAAACAGTAATTTTTGTAGGCTGCAATAGAAGCTGCAGTGGGAAAGTTTTCAGCAACAGGGACCTACCACCAGTAAATGTTGTTCCGGGTAAATAGTTTTTACTTTTTGACATATTACTGGTCTACTATCTAGGATGCAGTATCTAAACTTACAGTGTGCAGTCTCGTTACCCCAGTAATTTCTCTGAAATACCTTTCAAACGGGAACACAGTAATGTTTGCTTAGTACTGTTTGCCTTTTATGATAACAGCCCCGCGATTTGATATATATCTTAAAGCACATGATATTAATTGGTCTTATATTAACTGCATGTAAATTAAGAAATTCATTAGTGCAGGCCCAGGTTCGAACCCGGTACCTTCGGAGTGGAACGCCGGCTTTCAAACCACTAGATTATCACGGCTCCACTGTTTGCCGGTTGCTACAGGAGCTACGGCGATGTAGACCATCAGTAAACAATTCGATGGGAGTCTATACTAATTTATCAATTTTTTTTAAACGTTACAATCGTAACTTTAGAAAGATTTTACGCTGTAATACTAATAATAATATGAAATAGTCGGACCGTGAATGGTTTCTGGAACAGGGAGAAGGAATCAGAGTCAATGAAGTGAAAATTTGCGAGCATCTGTTACGTACGGGCCCCGGGAGGGACGGGCTTTCATGAAATATGTACGAGTGCACCGGAAGTATTTGAAAAATGCTATTGTTTCTTGTTGTTGTAGATGGTGGATACCACTTAATTTTGAGGGTAAACAAGCGAGGTGTTCCTTAACAGTTGAAATAAATATTATACTTTTTTGAGGCGATGAGACGAGCAAGTTGTTCACCTGATGATAAGTGATACTGTGGTTAACATAACGCTTGTTAAGATGGTAAACAGCACCACATTCCACTCGTCGCCTTGGGATGTAAGTCTCGGTACCACAGTAATTTCATTATCTACAGCACCCTTTACACCAGAATATAGTAATGTTCACATATTACTATTTGGTGGTAGAAATAGGAACAGCGGTGGTAACTACCTAGATAGTCTACGACAAAAGGGACTTTCCACCAGCAATATATATGTATATTATCATAAAGTAAGCAGTTTTTTTAATATTCGAAAGCAAACAGTCTTACTTAATTACTGGTGATTGATTTCTGTCGCTACAGACCGTCTAAAGTACCACCGCAACTCCTAATCCTACCTCCAAATAGTAATGTGCAAACATTACTATGTTTAACAAAGTATACTGTAGCTAGTAAAATTACTGGGGTATTGAGACTTAACTTACATCTCAAGGCAACGAGAGCAATGTGATGTTATATATATCATTATAACCAGCGGCATACTATGGGCAAGCGTATCACTTACCATCAGGTGAACGCCTTACTCGTTTAGTTGCTTATAGAATAAAATAAATCGTATAGTATATGAACTGTAGCTAGCTGGTGCTACGAGGAACCGTGTAGTATCGTTACACCAGTAATTTTACAAGCTACGAGATCTATAGTACGAGGCTATAGTTAGGACACAGATAGGAAAGCAGTTGTGCCTAGATATGCTCTCAGGCAGGTACAACTTTACTTCTTAGCTCCTAATTATGTATGAGCTTTCTGTAATTTATAAAGAGATTAGACATATTGGGTTTATAAGTCATTATGCTATAAAATTGGGTTAGTTAAGAGATCACGTTAACTAAGGAAGGTTATCGCTTCCAACTGATTTCGGCCGGATAATATAAAAGCAATACACTCGATCGAAAACATCCGTAGAGTGTGGTAGGAGGAGAGTAACGATAATATACAGCTTTGCAGGTAATTAATAGCGATGCTGTGGTCTGGAGGACCGCCCTAATTGTTATATATGAGCCACTAAATCCATGCGAATGTTGTTTTGAGGAGGTGGTCAATGAGGAATTTATGGCTTTATCCCAAACGTGGAGGTAACAAGATTTTATACACTCTTTTAATGCGAAGCTTACAAAACACATTATATATCACTAGTTTATTTCAGAGAGATACTTAGGAAAACTTTGTTATAAATTTGTCAATATGTTATGTGAAATTGAGGCTGAAGATTCATGAGTGCACCAGCAGATCACAAAAAACAGTTTTTACAGTAGAATTTTAAGTTATAACACAACTAAAGTAACATGAAACTCTTTGCTACGAAGCTTAGAAACTATACGCCAAGTCCTTTGGTTGCTATTAAGGTACATCGCTCCGTTTTCAACGATATTTCCCGCGAGCAATACATGGAAATTTTGTAACAGACACATGAATATATGCACTGCAGCAATGTTATGTGATATCCCTAAATCTCCGAGTCAATGAACACAAGCCGATTACTGTCATGTCCCCGTCGGGCTTTAACAATCGCGCGGGCCAGTCGATGGGTGTATGTCAAAGTGTTGGGCGCAGTTCGCCTGACATGTGATGTATGTCTTACACAACGGTGAATATTCATCTGACATCAATGTACATTGGAAATGAAACTTCACTGTCTACCATCCAGCCGAGGACTACATTTGTGAATAAATTTTCAACTAACTTAAAGAACAAACTTAACTAGTTGTAGGTCTCTACAGACCGTCTAGATATGTACCGCCGTAGCTTCTATTTTTACCGCCAAAACAGTAATGTGCCAATATTATTATGTTCTGAATTAAAGGGTGCTGTTGCCAGTGAAATTACTGAGGTAACTAGACTTAACATCTTATGTTTCAAGGCGATGAGTACAATGTGGAGTCGTTTATATCATCAGCGATCACTTAGCATCAGATGAACATGTTGTTTGCTCCTCTCATTCACTATATTAAATAATAAATTTAATATATAAAATTACTCTCATCGTACACAGCTTCATTAGCTACAGCATCCTTCAAACTGGAGCACAGTAATGTTTATATTATTAGTTGGACGTAGAAATAGACCGCGTTATTATTCGCCTGTACAGTATACAGTTTTCATAGTTAAAAGACGTTTAAAACAAAGAGTATTTACGCCTCCAATCAGCAGTCTGCAAACATTACTCGGAGCTCGGGATCTACGTCTGTGTACGTCCCGGAGGACCTTCGGTGACCCACTGACCCAAATAAGTCATAAAATGTATGTATTTAAAAATTCGCTTAAACCTCCCTCTGTTTCTGTGGCGGAGGGAAATAATTAAAAGCGGAGGGGACAGCCGCCGCCCTGTCATACAATTACAAGGGAAAGAAAACATTTACGGTTAAACTTACTTCCGGAAACAGAAGTTTAATGTGGTGATGATGAATGTAGTTCAAAGAATATAAAAAGAGGGTTGATATAATTTTAATATGTTTACCTGTACGAGTTTGTTTAAAGAGTAACTTCATTACAAGTCTACTGAATGAAATTAAATAGAATGTGTTTAATTGTTCTAAAAAGACTGCTATAATCCTTTTTATGAAATCTATTTTCAGTACAGATTTAAATTTTTTATTTTCCAATGCCTTAATTTTCATTCAAATCCAAAAATATGAAATCCGGAGAAAAACCGAAAGAGTTATTTTACATTAATCTTTTTGGAACTGCATTTTTTATTTTTAGGAATATTTGTCAAAGATTACTTAATAATTAAAAATCAAATACTTTTAAGGTAGAAAGAGGAAATAACTTCATTATTTCCGTATCTCTGTTTATGATTAAATATTTTCCACAATTCAATTCAAAGCGTACACATTTTACACTCTGAGCAGACAGGCTACAGTTTAGCAATTCACACAATACCCACATTATCCAAACATTGACCGTGTACTAACTTAGATCGGCAGTTGCAAGCTAACCGCTAAGCAACATTGTTCCCGTGCATATGCATATAGCGCGCCCGCAAGTTGCGTCCCGTGTAATGGAGAGTTGTTGGAACGCCGACCGCAGCCTTTGTCGCCGGGGTTACACCCACATTACAGCTCGCAGGCAGGTGGAAATTGCAAGAGGTAGCGGGTAGTATTCTCTAGTAATCACCTTTTATGTTTACTTAAAACATAAAAATAATTCCCTCTATTTATTTGTAATATTTTTGCTTAAGCATTATTAAATAAGACTTAGAGTAAGCCAAGGAAAATACTGATAGAAGATTGTCGGTAAAAGCAACCGTATTTCTATTTTCTTCTCCTCATCTCGAAGAAGAAGATCCTCCTCCAGGAATAAGAGCTGAGATATATAGAAAAGGATAATACAGAAAGCAACCACAAAGAGTTGTAACGCAAACGTAACTTTCCAATAATAATACACGCTACGTCAAATCTTTTGTACTATACGCGTACGTTTTACTTGTGCCAACTTGAACTTAACTCAAACTTAGCCACCGCACGCTCACGAGACGTTTAGTAAGGGACAAGTTCCCGAGTGCTGAGAGCCGCCGAAGAATTTCCTCCTGCGAAACTCTTAATTGACATGCAATAAAAACTTCATAACAAGTGCCCTCGAAATGTTTTCATTGTGCTTTAATGAATTTCATTAGACATTGTTTGATGTTACTTACACAGAGAAGATGACTTAATTCTCGTGAACGAAGTTAGCATTATTTTGATGTTAAGTTACAATAAAGGCAGAGATACAACTTGCTAAGCGTACACCGGATTTCATATATGACAGTTGGAATACAACAATAATGTCACGGCGGTATTGGACAATAAGATTGGTATCTAACCTGACGGGTGCGACCTCTTTGTTATCGCGGTATGTAACTGTAGACTTTACCATTATACAGAAATCATTAGGTTACAAAAGAATCTACCACAATAACACCAAAGCACCATAAATATTAAAAATGACAATCTACTGTAAACTTTATCGTTTCTTATAAAAAGAATATCTACTTTATCCCTGATACAGGTCCATCTGGCTAAGTCGTATTGGTATAAATTATTTGTTTCTGTTGACAAACAGAGTATAAAAATACAAGAACAGGTATAATTGAACTCTGCTGCATTTATTCGGTTTATTGCATTAACGAGACAAAAAGGTTGCAGTAAAAGTCTTACAATATAAAGTTAGTAAATAACCTTCGCCTGTAAAAGCAAGGGTGTGAATAGCTCTGCCACTACTGTACTCGTAGACGTCTCGTAAAAGAGGACTTACAAGAGGAGACATAAGAAGAGATGAGATAGGAGAGAAAAGGATTTTTATATAAAGAGCATGACAACAGATTAGAATGTAGCAATTACCTTCATAACCTGAATACAAGCCTTATTTCAGCAGTAGAATTAAACAAGCTGAATCAATGATGATTTTCTTATCTTCTTAACTTAGAGTACATCAATTGTAAAGAAACAAATAACAACGAACTCTCGTAGACTACAACATAAGTTGAACTGTAAAAGAAGTAAATAAAACTTCTTTCACGTGTATGTAATCAGTACAAGCCAAGTTTCTTTCAGTACTTAGCAAAGTAACGGAGGAGTGGGTGAGAGGGGTGAGGGAGGGGGATTGCAATCGATTCTCCTTTTTTGTATCTTCATTAAGAGAACCGTGACAAAGGTTTTAATGAGGAACACTTCTATACGAATTTACGTACCACGTAACGCGTAGGGCGAAGCTCCTTAATTTGCATCGCCGCTTCTTTTGAAATACTTCAACCACTCTCCGGTGTTTTTATGAAACAGTATTTCAATAACCTTCTTTTTTAAAAAACATTAATAAATATATCATTATTAGCTTAACAGTGACATACTTCTTACATAAGTTACTATTAATTACGTAACAATGGGAATGTCTTTAAGAATGAATAAAGTTATAATTCTTCTTCTAAGTCGTATTACCTCATGATTGAGGGTTCTATTCATCATGTGTTCACCACACGACGACATCCTCGTCAGTTATAATGTAGTGGTGTTGGCATTGCCTTCTCCATTCCACATAGCAGTCTGATGAATGGTCATCACATAGATATGTAGGTTTCCTCATGTTCTCCTTCACCGTCAGAGTGCGTGGTATTGGTGTTATACTAACTGCACATAAATTGAACAATTCTTTCATGCAGGCAGGATTCGAATCCGGTACTATCAGAGTAGAAGGCTAGCGTTCAAATCACTAGGCAATAGCCTACTTTTTACGGCCTACGACTTTGATGAAGTTGGCATAATGTAATCGATTTTCTTGTTATAGACGACTTTAACTTTACATCGAATTAAGCAACAATTTTACATAATTCTGTAGTTCCTTAATTTTTAAATATTGAAAATATGTAGGTTTTCGTATATATTATTATATGTATCCAGTACAAGGTTTTACAGCGGCTCTCATTGGTATAAATGCGATGGTATATATAGAAGTGACAGAGTTGTTATATTAGGTAGTAGATAAAACAAAGCAAAATTTCAGTTGTTCGCCGTTTGAGCAGTATGAAGTTGGTAATATCATCGGCTGTAAGCAGCGTCGTGTGTTCGTAGACAAAGTTTGGGCAACTCTGATGAGCGGACAACATGCCATATGCATAGCGTAGCGCCGCGCACGCGCCCAAGTAATGCAGTTGGGCCGCGGACCGCAGGCTTTGTCGCCGGATTTACTACGTAATAGAAATCAGAGAAAGCTCCAATACATAAGCTGAGGAGTTAGTTTCGTATATCACTTATTAGTGAGGATTATCAGGTTTAAGTCGGATTTAATAGTACATAATTATCGGAGGAAATGCGGACCGTATTATTAGTTGTACTTAAATGGCCTCACAGTTCAACAATCTGGTGAAGGTCGTTGATTTTTGGGGTAGAATAACACTCAGAATTAGTGATTTGATAATTTTTTGTTCTACGAAGCTATGATACGAGTTAGGCATTCACCTGATGGTAAGTGATACGCTTGCCCATAACATTACGCTGGTTAAGATGTTATACAGCACCACATTGCACTCGCTTTGAGACATTAGTTATTAAGTCTCGTTACCACAATCGTTTCAATAGCATACAGCACTCTTTAAACAAGAACATAGTAAGGTTTGTTTACTGTTTAGCGATAGAAAGAGAAGCTACGGTGATACCTATCTAAACGGTCTTAATAGAGACCTACCAGCAATAAAATATTAATTCTAAATATTTGCATACTCATATATAAGCACAATTCAGGTATGGTAAATGCAAAGCAGTTACAGTAAATAAAATCATGTTTGCAATCAAAATTTATATAATGTATGAAAAACATCGTGAATTATTTGTTATTTGCTAGGTTAAAGCGATTTACCAACACAGACCACATTACTTAACACCAGTTGGGATCGCAATCAAGCATTGACCTATATCTTAAAATAAATATATAAAGATACTGAAAAAGCTATATATTTTCATAATATATATAAACGATAATATTAAATATAAATTTATTTCCAATCATAAAAACATATTGGTTTCTGATTTTTTACCACAGCTGTAATAAGAGTGATACTATAAGTTTAAACTTTATACATATCCATGTTTGGTGTAGTGACGGATTTGCTTTTTTTAATAAAAAAACGAGTATATTATTGATTGAGAATTGATATTATGATCACACCGCTGCCGCTTATGAATTGTATCAGACGATGTTACGGAGATTTTAGTAGTGTTGACGAAAACTAAGCTCAAAGTTTGCTCGCCCGCCGCACGGTTATTATTGGGCACCCGTCGGGCTGATGAGCTGCTGTAACCTTGTTAGCGCTGGATGCGTCACAAATTTGTAAGGTTCTACTTAAGAGCTGAACTAGAACTGAAAAGTTTGCTGTACCATCAGCTGATATTCTTCTATTCTTCCTACACAAAAATATTATAGAAATGTTTCTGATGAACTTTTCTTTATAGGAATAACGAACAGTTTTGTTTAACTAATACTCTGGCAAGTGTTTTCTTTAGATATGTTTTACTATCGATATTTTTTTTATTTATTTATTTAGACACACCAACAGCAATACATACAAAATATTCAAGCTGAAAAATTAACAATTATAAGTATAGGTACTAGTATGTAAGCCAGTTACAGGCGTGTACAGCGATATCTTAAAACACTATGACATGTTAAAGCAGTCCTATAAATTTGGAAACATTAGTTAAATTTACATGATAACAAAATGACAAAGATAAAGAAATAATAAATACTATCATAGAAATAGACAGAATTATTTCTGTCCTAATTCACCGATTTATTACAGAAGAAGAGAAGATGGATATACTATTTCTTTCTATACTTTTTTAACATACGATTCGTATGCCTATGTACATTTAGCAGGAGACCTACAACCAGTAAGGTGGCTAGTCAAAGGTCTCCGTTGCTAGAAAATTCCTGTTATTACCGCTATATAGTAATAATAAATAAAATAAAATCTCTTTATTTCGGATAACGAAGAACCATATAATGTTAGTAAAAATCTTACAAACTATGTTAGTATTTTATTTTTAATATATATTGTCCTTCGCACAATATTATCTACAAGTGATAGTAATGTGTAAACATTACTATGTTTACTAAAGGGTGCTGTATGCTAGTAAGATTGCTATGGTAACGAGATTTACTTTACGTATCAAAGCGACGAGCGTAATATGATGCTGTGTATACTACCTTAACCAGCGTCACGTCATATTCAAACGTATCACTTACCATCAGGTGAAAGTTTTACTAATCTCGTCGAATGAAAATTAGACTTATTTTTTCATAATGCAGTTCTTCTGGTTTACAGGAATTTAGAGGTAAAATTTCGCTTATTGATATCATACAAATCTGATCTTGATGAGCTTGTATTTCAGATTTACCGTGAATATCTCTCCGCTGTCACTACTCCGGTTTCTGTTACAGGTAACTGACAGACCGTAATTGAATTGACTGTACATTGATCTACATAACAATGGGATATGTAACAGTGGCTCCATGGGAGACTGTACAAATTTAACTTTAACAATTTAACCATCTTAACCAGTGGTTTCTTTTGTTATACGGAGGCTGTTAGTTTGATTCCAGTACTATTGGGATGATGATGCACTGGTTTCAAGGAAATTTTCTTCTAAGAACGATCAAGTTATAGAGTAAACTCCCTGCCAACGTTTTCCTACGGAGCTACAGAATGGAGTTCTTCAAAAAGGGCGTGATAAAGTCTTTCCACGTCTATATTATAAATCAATTATCACAAGCATTGCTGTATTTGTTTTTATCAACATATAAGAGCTAGTATTTAAGGCCATCCTTCGCCATATACAGCCTTGTCATTTACCA
>DWLS01005838.1:0-12270 GCA_018246255.1 Pachliopta kotzebuea | reverse complement strand
TACTGACTCTTTGTTGTACCCCCAACCGCTCACATATAAATATATATGTACTATATAACAGCGCTTGTTAAGATGTCGTTGAGAGTTGTATCATATGGCCGCCAATAGATGGCTTCACAAGTATTTTAAAACGCGATGAACTGTTTCGCATCGATTTAGTTAGGGTGAGACCTTGATTTAGACGTTGAGGGATTTCCATCGGTTACCAAGTATTATTGTTGGTAACGGTTCCCGGCTCAGTTATAATACATATCTTTTTTCGGCGGGAAACAACAAACCTATTGACGTTACGAAAACTGGTACACGCAGCGCCATCTAGAAATTTACGCGTTAAATTATTTTGTGCATTTGACAAATACAAAGTAGGAGTTCACAAATGGCAATCATTTGATACGGACAAAAATATTCTTCGATAATATATCATACAGGATTTACTGTACTACGTGCTATATGTTTGTGTTGTCTTTCATTTTACGAATGGAAAATCATCGCCAAAGTACTGGATTCTCTTTCATATAAGCAGAATTTCACTTTTATACCGAACAATTTTCGATCCCCTTTGCGTATTCTCATCATCACTAGACATTGGCGAAATTATTGCGCAGAGCAGAAGCCATAAACCGAAAAAAAGAACAATAAATACAAAGTAAACTTTAGCTGGCGTTTTGAGACATTAGTTGTTAAGTTTACTAACCCCAGTAATATCACTACTATACAGCACCGTTAAAACTGGAACACAGTAATGTTTGTACATTACTATTTGGTGTTAGAAATAGGAGCTGCGGTGTCTATTTAGACGGTCTGCGGTAATAAAGACTTACCACCAGTAACTTACTATAACAATAAATACATTCAGAATCATATAGAAAATTACATAGTGTAATATATTTTTATAACCATATCTGTATTTACACTATTATTACTTTACTTGTTTGATTTTTGCACTTTTGTATTTTCTTTTCTTTATTCTCTTCACGTCGTCAAAGGTTGAGTGTAAGAAGAATGCCTTTTGGCATTATATTTTTTGTTTACTGTATCTATTTTATATTGTTTTTTTCTGTCTTATTCAGTTTATAAAAATAAGTATAAATAAATATTAAATTTATTACTTATACATTTTGAAATATATCTGTATAATATTTTGAGCTTTAGACAAACTTATAACAATGCATTGAGAGTCATATCAAAAATTACATAGTTAATATATTGAATGTATCATTTATCATTAGTGGCATTTTTTAGAAAAAAAATGTACTAATTTTGATATAGATATTGTAATATTTTAAATAGATGTCATGAATTTGATTTTCAATTTGTTTCTCCTTGTTGCAGATGAACAAGAGCGAGTGCAGAAGAAGACCTTCGTCAACTGGATTAACTCACATTTGTCTAAGGTAAGCAAACCTTTGGACAAAACTATGCTATGAAGAAGAAAGTGAATAGTTTTCACAACCGTATCTTTTACTAAAAGAAACCATTAGATTTTGAACTACCTTTTTATGGAAAGTAAGGATACAGTAAAAAATTCTTAAAAGATGGTATAGTAAAGTTTCCTGCCGTCACCAAACTCATGATAGCTTTGGACTTCTAGACATTTATAGGCTGCCGTCTTAGTTTATAGTCAGTTTGATATCTAAGCTATAGTTTAATTTTTTTATACGACGAAAGGCGTTTACTTGATAAGTGTTACATCTGCACAAAACAACGCGTTGGTTAAAATTTACACAGCACCAAATTGCGCTCGCCTTGAAACTTAAGGTGTTAAGTATCGTTACCCGAGCGATTTCACAAGCATTCCTTCAAACCTAACACAGTAATGTTTGCATATTACTACTTAACGGTAGAAATAGAAGCTGTGGTGCTACCTTGGTTTTGTTTTTTACCACTAACCTTAGTGTTGCCGCCTGGCAAAAAGGCATAAAGCTGCCTATGGTAAGCTGTTACCGTACTTTACTATTGGCGCGTTGCCGACTTTTGAAGAACGTTATCACGTCCTTTTTGAAGGTCTAATTTATATAAAAATATGGATTTTTCAGAAGCGTTTATTTTTTTAAAAACTGTATCATCCTCATCATCATTTGTGATAGTCCAATATTAGTTAATATTACCTTTAATCCTAATACGTATCTGTCGATGTAAATCACTATGTATGGACTTAATAGTAAATGGATGCGGACAGCGCAGGACTGGAGATCATTGAAGGGGGCCTATGCCCAACAGTGGGCGTTATCCGGCTTACAATTAAATAGATTTAATAGTTACTATTTTGGATTTTTGGTACTTTTGAGATTGGTTCTTGCGTTTTTGATGTCTGAAGTATTTAATTTTGTCCGCAGCGCATCCCGCCGCTTCGCATCGACGACCTTATATATGACCTTCGCGATGGCACCAAGCTGTTGGCGCTTCTTGAAGTGCTTTCTGGTGAAAAACTGGTAAGCTTATATTGCAAATTATGATGGATTTAGATCAGAGTTCCCTAAACTTTTCTGTGTCGTAGACCCCTTGTCACGTTTTTCCATGTTGTGTAGACCCCCTACTTACCTGATATGGATTTCCCGTAAATTTCTTACTGTAGTGAAGTTTAGTGTTAAAAACTTAAAGTAAAAACACATGTTAATTTATTCATTTATTAATTGAATTTAAATTAAAACTACTATTTGTCACACATTCGTATTTATAGAGTGACGAATTGAACAAGTCAGTGCAAGTTAGTGAAGCTCTGAGACTGCGACTTTCAGGTTTTTACAAAGTTCAAAATGTATTGCGACCACAAAGCAAATACCAACATACTACAACTTACACAATTTTATAAACATATATAATAATTTTTTTACTTCATAGGTACTTTTATACATATATATGTTTTAATATTATACGGCAGTATGCTGTAAGTAAATAGATACTATCAGTGTATGTGTTGAGATCCAATATTGGACTCCCAGTTTCATTATGGACCGTCTAATTTTTTTTCGCTGACGTAGACCTCTTGCAGGTTGTCATAGACTCTTAGGGGTCGATATAGACCACTTTGGGAATCAATGATTTAGATCAATCATTACTGATGACTTACTATAACCTTATATACTTTGCCTACAACACAGCGGTGGTTAAGATAGTATACATAGTACCACAATGCGTTTAACTTGAGATATTAGGGTGTCAAGACCCATTACCCCAGTATTTTCTCTATCATACAGCACCCTTCAAACCGGAACACAGTAATGTTTGAACATTAACATTTGGCGGTAGAAATTGGAGCTGCGGTGATACTTACCTAGATGGTCTGTGTCAATGTAGACCATGATCAGGAGAAGGTGAACGACCCGTTCTTGACTGCTATCATATAAATATCGATCTGTCTACCCCCTATTAGGATGAACGTGAGATTATTACGAAGATAATCTACTAAGAAAGCTGAGTCGTGAATATTGTAATAAGGTAAAAGCGGTGTACACCAACCGTTTCGTGCTGCTCCGAGGCATGGTTACCCGGTTAACCGGTTTCTAACAGCGGTTCAAGATCCGGTATTATATATGGTTATTAAGTAGTCTATGTCTAATAACTAGACTTTAAATAGTAATTTTTATAGGCGATAATAAAATATGCGATAACTTCCTTGTTATGTGTTTGCTTGTGTTCCAATACAACAACTCACGGGACCTAAGTTCACCTGTTCTTAGTGGACTCTGCTGATCAACAAACGAGACCTTGGCTCTCCACCAACCCGAATTAGACCAGTGTGTTGATGGCCTAAATCCCTCATGATTAGGGGAGACCTATGTCCAGCTGTAGTCTATCGGCTGATGTTGTATAATTTCATTGTCCACTGCTAGGATTAAGCAGCTACATATAAAGATGTATGCTAGTGATTTTGGAGTAGATCTCTAACTGGTCTCTTCTTCCTCAGCCGATGGAACGAGGACGTGTGCTCCGCCGGCCACATTTCCTGTCCAACGCGAACACGGCGCTCCGCTTCCTCGCCGGCAAGAGGATCAAACTGGTGAACATCAACGCGGCCGATCTGGTGGACGGAAGGCCTGCCGTCGTCCTTGGCCTCATATGGACCATCATCCTCTACTTCCAGGTAAACAGTTTCATTGTGCATTACAAACTTATAGTAAACACTCCCGGCTAAAATTCCTGATAGTTGTGTGTTGTGTTGTGTCCTCCAGGCTGATTTCGTCTTAGGCGACTGCTTCAATTATTTCAAGTACCAGTCCTGATAGTATTGTGATTGTGAAATAGTATCGTGCCTAACGGCTACAGGGCGATATAGTCGACTCAGTCGGGTCGCACAGAACAGCTCAAATCTACCTCACCTACAGTGTAGACTAATCAACAAACAAGGCTTGATTTCCCACCAACCCTCATTGTGCGTTGTGGGAGATAGCTCATATCCCTGTTTATTGGGTGAGGTCTACGTCCAACTGTGGACATGTTCCCGCTGATGATTATGAGCACTTGTATATTAGTAGTCATATCTACACGGAGACAGTCACTGAAGACTTTTAAATATGTACTTACTGCAGAGGCTATTTCCGTCGCTAGATGTTCAATATGAAGCGCTGTAGCTAATGAATTTTTATTTATACTAAACAGTTGTATCTTTTAGTAATAATACTAATGTATAAGTCTTAGAATCAAGGTCGGACGGCTGACCACACTTAGTTAACATAAGTACGCTATCAGCTTTCAACTTGTTCTCGATATACAATAATGCCTTCCGATAGTCGTGACATGCGACGCTAAGCGCGGCATTAAGTGGGACATTCGCGTTACTTATATCCGCTAACTTAGTATGGCTATGTTATGAGAAACAACTTAGTATTTTAGTATAAGAATATATTGTAATATTACGTACATAGCAATTGAAATGATGATGATGATGTACATAGAAAATTTTGTATTATCGCAGTTTAAATAACCGTTCTGCTTGAAGATCATAGAGCGAGGTCTATTCCCAGCAGTGGGCTTTATCAGGTTGATAATATATATATATACAAACTTCTCCAGTTCATTCTGGGGTCACGTGTGGATAAAATCCAAATTATATTATACTGTTTTAGCTATCAAAATATCGGGATTATTCTAAACTTCAGTTTTTCTAACACGTGATATACAAGGGGGTAGAAAGGGTCCCACACAACAACTCACGGGACCCCAACCTTATCTGTTAGTGATGCTTCCGCATTAGGTCAGTATGGTGGAAGACAGCTCAAACCCCCTACTTTTGAAGGAGATTTATGTTCAGCAGTGGAGTATATCGACTGATGATGTTGATGTGATCAATTATAAAGTATATAATTTTCCAACATAGCCCTTAGGATTGCTTGATTTGGCAATGGGCCAGGCACATTGCTAGGACTGACGCAGTGCTGGAAGGTCTCAGACTAGGAGCAACGGCGGATCCATTCATAGGGGTTATGACCTCTCCTGAGCTAGTTCCAAAACTTAGATGGCCCACTAATTGAACATAATAATTCTATTTATATATTTTATCACGGTATAGATTTTATGTAACTTCTCTGGATGTCTTCAAGAGATGGCAATATGTACAAGTTATTATGTGTTAAGTTTTTCAAGTGTACAATAAAGAATAAATATTTTTAAGTACAGTACTTACGTATATTAATAAACAACTTTATATTTGTATCTATTGTTATCAAGATTAAATGATAAGTTCTTTACTTGACCACGACTATGTGACACACTCTTGACGTCAAAGCTGGACCCGCCCTTGACTATGAGAACTGATGATCTGAAGGTCTCAACCGCTGGATGCAGACATCGCTGGACCAGCGAGATCTTTGTGGGAGGGCTATGTCCAGCAGTGGGTGTTTATCAGCTGATAATCATGATGATCAACAATAGGTTCTAATAAATTCCGTCAAAATAGTCTCTCCTCATGAATTTCTTCTACGTTAAGAGTTACAATTGATACTTTGTAAAGGAGCGTTCACACTGATCATTTAATGAATATTATTTTATTAGGTTAAAATGATGATGACATACTGATGATACTTTTATCATGAGGTTATCAAGGTTGTAAAGGATTTTTAGTTTTCAAAAGCACCTTCGTCAAATAGTGATATGTTACTGTATGCTAAAGTAATTACTGGGGTAATGAGACTTAAAATTTTACGTCACAAGTCGACGAGCGCAATTTGGAGCTGTGTATACTATCTTAACCAGCGCTGTTATGGGCAAGCTTTACATACTATCAGGTGAACGCTTTGCTCGTCTCATCACCTTGTTGATTATAAAAAAATCAATCCTAGCGTTGTTCCGTCGCCAATCATTGTATTAATCTTTTTCAATCCAATCATTTTATTGATGTTTTGGTGATATTACTGAAGTAATGATACTTGATATTAAATGTTTGCTTAAAGAGGATGTAGTGTAGACATCCTAACTAAAGACACATTTGTTTTAAATAGGGAAACGCCTTCTTCCGCTCGTCAGCTTATTGCTTAAAAAAAGATTGTTCGACTTTGTCACAAATATCTATAGTTAGCTGATAGTTATCTTTAACGGTAAACTATCGAAGTATAACAATCGCTAAACAAATAGCGGTACTTAATTTTTAACGGTTATTTTGAGTCGGTTAAGTTACTAATCGAATTGAAGATTAGCAATATCCGGATTAGGAACTATCGTTGACCTGATTACATCCGGGAAAGTTGTCCTTGGTATGAACTAATACTGTTATACGAATACGATAATTAATTAGTTTAGCTGAACAATCCTGGTTTCTTTAGCGAAAAACGAAATAAACTTTCCAATGTTCCCACTGTTGGGACTCGGAGCTTTATCTCATAAGGCTGAAGTCAAAGTCTTTACATCACGGTAAAGCTACCGTGCAATATATAGATTTCATCATTATGTTTTTATCACCGGATGCTTAAGTTTAATGGATCGAACCTCTTCGATAGTTATAGATAGCTTTTTTTGAAGGAAAATAATTTTAAGATAACCTGATTCTTGGGAGAAAGTCAGGTTTATGTGGGATTTATATCCTTTAAAACACTTTCGCTGATCATCCTCAAACGTGTTGTGGAGGCTTAAAGCACTAGGCTTTTTTTTTCGAAGGGGAAATCTTCGAAAAGATTCCTTTCCTTCTGGGGGTAAGTCAAGATTATATAGAGATTTTTACTTCCTAAAACCTCTCACGGTGATCATCCTCAGCGTTTGGATAGCTAGAGAGATCTCCGTACGGAACACGACAACAGCTCTGCACTAAACCTAAGCGCATCCTTGGAAAGGTCGTACCCTTCATCAGCAGCCCCGCTTTGATACAATAAAAAAAATCCATCTCATTTTTGTCGTCTACCCCTGGTTTGAATGAACAATGTCGTCTCAAACCATCAAAGCCCGCGAACCTTTAAACCCTTTCAGTTTCTTCAACGACAGGCAGGGCTTGCCTTAGTCCTATTCTTGATAGCTGAGAAGACTGAGACTATATAGACAAAGCTTAAGACCTAATATACCTATATATACAATATAAATTAAACGTGTATAGGTTTAAAAAGCACGTGTGAGAGGTCCTTAATACCGTATATAGCGATTTATCAATGTCTATCTGTTCATTGTTCGCTTGCGGTACAACCGGCAAGTGGGTGGTACAGTAACTTTAGATGATATCATTGGAGAAAGTAAAATAAATTTTGAAATCTATATCTAGATTGATAGTTTAAGAACTAAATTGCATTTTTCTAATTGTTACCGCATGTTTCTTTTTAACTGTTCTTAAAGAAATCGATTTGAATCATCACTAACTTTCATCTGCGTTATATGAAATTTTTAATAAAGCAGCGGAAAGATTGTCGCTTGCTCTCTCTCTTTCTATATATATATTTATACACGTTTATATTGATACCTATATATGTATATAGATAGAAAGATAAACTCTTTATTGCTCACATTATGCTACAGTAACTTAACTAAACTTATAATCTAAGCCTTTTCAGTAGGAGAAGGATAAAAATAAATAAATAGTAGACTAGTATGAAAAGTAAGAAATAAATAAATGAGAGGAAGATCTGTTATAATTGGTAGAACATATTTATTTACTGGTAGTAGGTCACTATTCCCGGAGACTATTAAGGTCGGTACCACCTCAGGTCCTTGCAACTGACAAACATTATTGTGTTGCAGTATGAAGGGTTTATTAAGTGAAATTACTGGGACAACGGTGACGAGCGCAATGTGGTGCTGTGTATAACATCTTAACTAGCATCACATTGCGTAAATGAAATTTAAAAAAAGAGTTAAGAAGCTGTGATAGCTCTTTATAAGGTAGTGTTGATGAGGCGCGGGTTCGATTCCCAGTAATCTTAAGCCTCCGGTGAAGTAGAATATTAGATCAGCGTCGTTACTTTGACTCATGTTGTACGAGAAAATTAATTGAGCTTGTTTTTCATCTAAATATCGAAATGTGTACAGACCCGTTATAATAGGCTTTGAACCATATTTTCTTTGCGCAAGCTTCGCTCAGTTTGTTGGACCCACACAGGATAAGGAAGCGGAGGTGGGTACTATGCAAGCATATACGCTTCCACGTTTTTTCTTTTTAAATTACTAGTAACACTAGCCTTAGTACATTTAGGATTGCATGCATGTTTTTACTTTCTTAGTAGTTATTTTTCTAATCTTTTTTTAATAGAGAAAGTCGGCAAACGAGCGAATAATACATTTGATCGTAATTGATTACTAACGCTCATAGATTCTATTTTGCGGATTCCTAATAATTTGATTTTATAATGATTTGCTAAGTTGTATATAGAAACTTAAACATTTAGATGTATTAAGTTAATCTTTGATTCAGTATCTAACTGTATATATGGTAACGATGGTCCTATGATCAAATTTGGAGCCTCGTGTTAATGTCTTCAAAGAGTGAATAAGTTATCTGCAAGGTTTTTTATGTTGCGTTCCTCTTTAGTGGTATCTACTAGGTTAATGCGCTTTACCACCACAGACCGGATTGCTATACCACCAAATGGGATCATGGTCAAACATTCAATATAATGCGGTAGTCCACAGCTGGACATAGGCCTCTCCCTAACGATCATTAATGTTGGTTTCCGGTTCTCATATCCCGCTTGGATAACCTTAAATTTTTAATATTACTTCTCGCGTATAGGGATTTTGTTTTCTTTCCATTATTCATCTTTCTGATATTTTCTTAATATACAGGTTATTTATTTATTCATTTACTCTTAGTTAAACTTACAGCTTATTTACACAGTGATATACAATATAACAAGTTTTCGCGATTAGTTCACATACAAGAATATAAGGTAGGATTAATGTCGTCTAATTACATATATTAAACTACGATAGTTTTGCTAAAAGATTCAGTTTATAGTTTACAAATTGAAACATTGCTGGTGGTGAAAATGTCTAGCTGATCGCATTCACTGCATACATTATTAAATACCTTACATATTCTAATCATGTATCAATTTTTTATGTAGTTAGATATAAAGAGGGATGGACAATGTGTGATGATGGCATTATCTTTCTATTTTCACTCTGCCTTTTATACCAACCTTCATATTCAACTCTTCAAGGTTTCCTATTTAAATAACAGATTGACGATAACCCTTCATCAGCTGATAGATGTCCACTGCTGGACCTCTCCCAATTTGGAAGCCGTTGGACCGTCTTCCATCACGCTGGCCCAATGCGGGTAGGAATGGAGCCAGAGCCTCGTTTGTTGATTAGCTACACCACGAAGAAATCTTAGCTTGGGTCCCGTGGGTTGTTGTATGGGACCCATTACACCCCCTGATGAATAAAAAACATTATTAAAGTTATATATAGAATATTGCTGGCTTCAAACCCGCGACCACTAATTCGAAAGACGTATATATTGTAAAGCTTTTTAGGTATCTAGTTGTTAACTTAAACTCCACCAAACCGCATTGGGCCAGCGTGGTCGTAGACGGCCCAAATCTATCCATTATTAGAGGAAGTCTATGTCCAGCAGTGGACGTATATCAGCTAATGATGATGATGAACTATTCAACAGACTCCTTAGCATGGTTTTACTAGATTTTTTTTGCACTTTAATTAGAAATTTCACTTTGAAAAGATGATTTTTTTATCTACTTTAAGTATGTTACTTGTGATACTTTACTGGTGGTAAGTCTCTGTTGCCGGAGACCATCTATGTAGGTATCATTGCAGCTCCTATTTCTACTGCCAAATAGTAATGTGCCAATCTTACTGAGTTCCGGTTTGGACTGTGCTGTATGGTAGTGATATTCCTAGTAATTTAGTTTAGCCTTAAGTCTTATAACTTTAAATTTATATATTGTTATACATTACTTTAAATTTGTGTATTACATAAAATTAGACTTAAGTCTCAGGGGTAACGAGGGTTAATATTTTACATCTCAAATCGACGAGCGCAAAGTGATGGTGTATATACCATTTTAACCAGCGCCTCGTTATGGTCAAGCGTATCACTTACCATCAGGTGAACGTCTTCATTGTCTCATCACTACGTCGAATATAAAAAAAATTACCAGTTTTGCCAAGTAGCAAGAAAGTCTCAGGTTCGAATCCGTGATCAAAGATGATTGGGTTTTTGACCATACCATATATGGTAGTAAAATAACTTATGTAGAACGAATTGGAATACTTTTATTATCATCAGCAGATATATGTCTACTGCTGGAAATAGGGCCCCTATAGCTGGGGGATTTGGGCCGTCTCTTACCACGCTGGCCCAATGCGGGTTGGTTGGGAGCCAGATCGGAATACTTTAAATTATATAAACATACATTAAAATAAATATTTTTGTATTATAAAGTAATGATAGACTAAGATCCCATTTGATGGTACGCAGTTATCTAATCTAGATGTTAAAGAAGCACTAATCTAGGGGAAGCTTAAATTCTTCTTAAAGACTAATGCTGATATATAACGTGACAATTATTTTTATTTAGTATTTATAAGGAAAATGCAAAAGCTTTTAAAATCAGGAAACACTGATGAATAGACTGAAGATATTTTGTATCAGATAAAAGAGACTAATGAGCTGACTTTATTCGACGAAGCGACTACAAACAAGGCTTTCACTTGATGGTAAGTGATAAATTTGCTCATAACGAGGTGTTGGTTAAGATGGTCAGCAATTCGGAAGAGATACATGGATACTCTGAAGATACATTGAAATATAGGATAATTAGACGAGAAGTCTACAGTTAAGAAGATTTGAAAGGTCAAAGTTAGCACTGCGGAGAGCGAAAAAAAAAAATCTCTGAGAATCAAACTAATGACCTTAGTGTTCAAAGCTTGGTAATTGTCCTCTAAGCTATTACGGCACATTTTTACTTTATAAGGTAATAGAGACACGAATAACAAGACGGAAAGATTTCCGTCTTCTTTCCTTTACATACTTTTTTACCCTGAAGGTAAAGTGGTGATGAGGATATCCTTAAGATTGTGGTATTAACAACCATTTAATAGTTAAATCTCAACATAGATACTGTAAATTTGTAATTTTTCTTTCAATAATTACTTCTATAGTTATATACCGCTAAGCTGCTTCAAAGGCTTTCATGTCCTTCCTACAAATGTCATATGTAAATAAGTTAAGCTGTTCTGTTTGTACCACTTAAGTTTTTATTTTAGCTTTTTAAATGTAAGGTTTGAAAATATATTTAATTTAAAATATATATAAGTAGATAATATTTGACTGGGATAGAGCTTCTTGAAAAATTTCATACTTTTCATTTTGTATATATAAGTGTTGGGACGTTTAATTAGTTTGATATCCTTTGTCGATAGATCGAAGAGAACAGCAGAGCTCTGGAGTACCTCAGCGGGTCCAGGTGTGCTTCGGTCATGTCCCAGGACTCCGGCGCAGCAACACCCACTCACAAAGCTGAGGATAGGTGGAAGCAGGGCGCTAAGAAGACGCTCTTGCAGTGGGTGGCGAACGCGTTGCCTAAGTAAGTCGGTTCATTGTGTAAAGAAATTAAATCACTCAACTTCTGTTAGACAATATATATATTTATTCAGAGTTACAGACTTACACTTAGATTCGTACAATAATAGTAATGCGTCCTCCGTCCCTTGCTCACCTCTTGTATACACACTATCCCCGGACATGTTTCATACGGATGTCAATTCCTATTTAATTAATGAACTTACAACGCTATTGAACAGTAAGTTTCACATTAAGTTTTTTTTTTTTTTTTTTTAGGGTGTTGTCGATGCTTTAGGCCCCTATTATTGCCGTGAAAGCTTCATCGGACC
>DWLS01005837.1:0-12270 GCA_018246255.1 Pachliopta kotzebuea | reverse complement strand
GGGACATTGATCATAGTCAGGTGTTGATTTTTTATGCAACGCAGCATCCTTAGCCAATACATCCGCACGCTCGTTACTATACTACTTTATAAATATATACTTGAACAAACAAAAGTTTATAAAACTTGTTAATTATAGTAGTACGTACTATATGTAAATTCTAAGCGGTTATTAAATTGTTCTAAGTACTTCAAAAATGCTTTTTCTAAATGATTGCACCAAATTCTCGCGCCACAATTTTTGTATGAAAATAGTGTTTCCATACTTTTAGTTTGAAATAGGAGCACTTCGATAATTCATTTATTTGTAAAAGTAACACTTGTATTAGTAATAAACTATTTAATGACGAGTTATTTGTAAATTTTGTGATGATGTGCTATTGTATTAATATTTATATTGACTGTCTCAAGCTGAGTACAAAATAAATTTTTCATATCTCCCAAATTGTTAGTATAAAGGTCAAAGACAACTGTATATGTATTGTTGACGTATCCCACTATTAACAAATTTATAACCTATCACCATATTTATTACCGGTAATAACACTATTAGACTTAAGCTTAAAGTGTAATCGAAAGTTATTAAAGTCATATTAAGCTTATATCTCCTTATTTTATTTATCGAAATTATATACAGAATTTCCTGCAATATTTCATCATAGATTGTTCAGAAAAAAATTATGATTGATTTTGAAATAAAGAAATTATTTTACAGAAAGTAAATGAATATGTTTTGAAGGTAGGCCAAGTGATGCGCTGGCCCCAGCCCCAACCCCGGGTTGAGCCAGCTTTAATAGGCTAAGTGTACGCAACGGAAATTAATGCCTATACACAGGCTTACACGGCGGCTGCGATGGGTTTTCGTATGAAACGTTATTTAATTAAAGTGTATTACTTTAGTAATTATGTGAAAACTGAATAAAAGACCTTCATTATGCGGTGATGGATAATTTTAACTAGGAATCCACCGCTAGAACCAAACTTAGGATAAGAAATTTATAAAGTCTAATGAATGTTGAGCGGCGCATTTGCAAAGCGGTTTCCTTACGTCAGTTAAAGGTACTAAATTAGATTTAATAGAGTATTTAGTGGTTGTGAGTGGTTGGTTTGGAGTGGTAAGGTATGTTTGACCTCCTCAATCTAGCTGCCACTCACATGTTGCAAATCTACCGCCGTGACAGTATTGCTTTGTTCCTACTGGAGACACGGCGCCATCTTTACTTAACTATGTCATATTGATTTCATGTTAGGCCAATGCAGATAAAATGGTTAATATTTTTACTTTAAAGTTAATATTTGATCTTCTGGGGATATAAGGGGTCCCACACAACACCTCATGGGACTACAGCTAACCTCACTTGCTCGTAGTGCACTCTGCTAATAAACAGACGCGGCTCTGACTACCCACCAAACCGCATTGGACCAGCATGGTCGGAGACTACCTAAATCCGACCACTTCTGGGGGAAGCCAATGTCCAGCAGTAGACGTCTATCGGCTGATGAAAAATTTAACCTCCTAGAAGTGCTATTTTTAATTTTTTTGTTTACAGTGTTAACTTATCACTCGAAGATGAAATCCTGCAAATAAACGACAGATCATGTCTGAAATTTGTCGGTTATATGACCCTTTAGGTTGGATAGCTCTATGCATAATAAAAGCGAAGATTTTCATGCAAAAGTTATGGATAACTGGTCTTGGCTGGGATGACAGATTACCAGAGGAGCTGCTCTTACTTGTTACTGTATAGAATTCACGTATTGAGAAGATTTTTATACAATAATTCTTTATAAATTGTTTTTGTTGTGGCAACCCTACAGGTGTTCTTGTATGCTAATACTGCGCCCGGTCACGCCATAGTCGCGTTCAATAGCCAGCCCGATGGCCCAAACAGGGCAACTTGACCATTTAAATGATTTATATATAAGATGATTATCTATCCGTTACTTCGGCTGTTGGATACCTACTTGAGTCCTATTTTATCAAATAGCCTTAAGAGGTTAATTCCAATTTTTAAAGCAGAACCAGTTTAAACTAGTAGTGGTGGTGGTCTGTATCATCTATCTTTTCTACCAATTAATAATGGTAATGAGACTAGACGATAAAGTCTCAAGACGACGATCATTATGTGTCGTCGTCTTAACTACGGCCGTATAATAAAATACATATCACTTACCATTAACATCATTATCGTAATAAAAGAAGTTGTACTGCAAGTTTTCGCACACAACATTGATTTTTAAAAAAATAAAATGTAAAACATTTACCCGCCATTGCTCGTTGCTGATTTATCGGACACGCTCCCATCAGCTGCTTTCGTTTCCAGTGCCATTTTCTCAACACCTGGTGTAGAAACATTCAAGCTCTGAACCTCCACCTCTGCGTCTCCTTTCACCAAATTTTCATTTATTCTAACGATATCTGTTCTTTTAGGCTCGTTCTTACTCTTTTCATTTACCACCATGACAATTGGTTCAATGTTTTCTTTTGTTTCTTCTTGCTTGTCGGCGACGTCTGTCGGTTCTTCAACAGGAGTAATAATACTATCAATTATTTTAGTTGCTTCAGAGCGTATTTCCGCCGAAACTTTTTCGTTCTCCTTTTCTATTTCATTCTTTATACCATTTGACGTAAGTTCTGATTTTATTTTAATATCGAGAAGCTCTGGTTTTGCTTTAGGTACGATATTTTTAGACGCTTCCTTTGTTACTTTCTCTTCTATTTTTTTAACAGATGTAAGAATATTTTCTGTAGAAATTTCTGGTTCTTTCAATATAGAGTCGATTTTTTGTTTGACACGTTCTACTTGGGGGTTATTGTAAGGCGGTTGTAACAATTTTAACTTAACGCTGTCGTCGCCGTACAAAGTTTTTGTCGGTTTCGGTGGTTTTTTATCGTCATGTCTGCCGTTTTTCTCTTCTTTTGTGACAGTGGTATCTTTTGATTCAGTGGATTCATTAGTTATAAAATTTTGGTTGGTTGTTTCAGTTTCTTTCCCTGTAAAATCTTCAATGCTTTCTTCTTTAGGAGCTAAAGAATCTTTTGAACCCAATCTTTCAAAAATACCCTTTTCTCTAGCTTTTTCTAAAGCAGCTGGTAGTTGATTCGTGACAGTAGTAACTACTTCTAAAGGTTGTGCTGTTATTGCCGCTGTAGTCATTGATACAACATTTTTTTTAGTTAAGATTACTAGGTCTCCTTTTTCGTTAGTAATTTTATCGTATTGAGTTTCATTGTCTTGCTTTGTTTTTTCTTCCTCGTTGTTAGCACCGATGTCAGTCGTACTTGTCTCTTGATGTACTACAGCACTATTATCTTTTGTTTTTGTTTCTACTAGATTATCAGCAGAAGATTTTATTAAACCTGTTTTGTTTAATTTATTATTTGATTTTGTTTTATCATTAAGGTCATTCTTCTTGTCCTTAGTTTTCATCAAAGATATTTTTTCATTAATGTTCTTTGTACTTGGCGTCGATGTTAAACTTTTCATGCTATTTGTTCTGCTTATTGGTTTTTTAGAATCATTTTTTTTAACTGGTGGGAGATTTGGGTTAGTTTTCGTATTTGATGTTCTAGTCAAATTTTTATTTTGTGATATTTTAGAATTAATAGTTACTTTGCCCATTCCTTTTTTCTCGGGGCTTGGGTCTCTGCATGCTGTTTTACTGGTTTGTCTAGAGATTACCCTTGAGTTTGGAGGAGCGGTAGTCTTAATAGGCTTTCTCGCTGCAGGAGACGGTCTGGGAGTAGTTTTGGCTGAAGATGATTTAAGATCATCAGGGCTCTTATTAGGAGTACCAACTATGGGGGAAAGTCGTTTCGTACTTATGGATCTATTCGAAGGCGGTGGTCCTCCTCTACCTGGTGATATCGGAGGCTTGCTGTGTATGTTGTTTGGAGAAATGTCGAGAAATTGATCACTCTGACTTATTGCTCGTTTATCATGTACTTGGCTCCCAATTCTTATTGTTTCATGTATACTGCTCGTACTGTTAGAAATGAATCGTTGATTTTTGTTTAAAGTATTGTCGAAGGGTCTCCTATAACTTATAAAATTTCTATTGTTGCCCGCTGGCGATACTGAACTTTGTCTTTTGGGTATTTTCGATGTCTTTGGCGACCCATCATTCGATTGAGGTTGTGATTTGGACACTGTCCTGACCCTAGATCGATGTGTAGATGGTTTCAGTTTACTACCTGTCGAAGTCGTTAGTTCTTTAGTACCCGTTGGTATACTTTCAAATTGCAAAATAGCTGACGGGGAGTTTGATCTCGATCTGAGATTGATCTTACTCGGGGAATTACTTCGAGAATTAGTTCTGGACCCTATCCTGCTTCTCGTTGTTGGTTTATCTAGTAGGCCCATTTCTTTAAGTATGGCATCTTCTTCTTGCTGTCTTTTTATTTCTGCTTCGGCTTCATGCTTTTCTCTATTTAATTCGCTCAACTCTTTCACTTCTTTCATGTTCTCTCGTAGAAAATTTCTTGGAGACCGTGGCCTGGTTAGTACAGTTGAAGGAGGTATAGTGGCCACTTGGGCCATTTTGTCTGAGTTTGGTTGCGAACTACTTCGTCTTTTTGATGGTGAACAGGATCTGGAATTGGCCGCTGAGATTTTAGGAGTGTTATGACGTGACGTTTCTTCCCGAAAGCCTCGTCCTTGAAAGAAATGTTCAAATGAGTGTTTGTTACATGCGTTTATAAGTATTGTTTAAGCTTAAATTGATTATTTACCTTTAAACGGTGATACCCTATCAACTCCAGCGCGTATGTCTACCGGCAACGATCTGGGACTCGTAGGTCGTGAAATGACAGGCTCCGCGATGATAGCAAAAGACTTCTCACGCTTTCTTTTACTGGTTGGCACCACTCTGCGTAACGAAGGACATCTTTTGATTTATCTAAGTTCCAAATATTAGTATCATAAAAATTTTATATTCGTAATAATTCAATATTTTTAGTATACCTTGGAATTATTGTTGAATTACAGTCTACTGAAGTGTTCGTCAAGTTGTGTAGCAGTACATGTTGATGACTTTGATTATAATATTTTTCTTAGTAGTAAAGTAAAAACTATTAACGTAATGAGTTAATAACATTTTTTATAAAAAAGTCGTTAACTGTGTTAACTGAAGAAAAACTAGCGCACCTCTGTGGCGACCTTCGTCTGTGCAAGGTTAACAGTGTGGGGTTGCTCAGTGTTTAGTCGACTACCGAATCGACACGGCGTTACGCAAGCCAACTAAGTTGTATGTTATCATTACTTAACTTTAAGCAGACCGTAATTCTTTTAATCTTAACTCTAATATATCTATAAAATGACGTGTCTGTTAAGACGTTTACATGACATTACGTGATGCGCCTACACCACATTGTGTACGTCGTCTGGAGAAATAAGATCACCAATTCACAGACCTAAATTTGTTTCTTGATCTACCTTTAACATATACGTAGTATTATCAATTCAAAGCGCGATTAAGGTAGAAGTTTAAGTAGAATAGACTGACGGATAATCACGAGAAGATACATCTAAATTGATCTTTTAGGGAGATTTATGTCCAGGCATGTACGTGTATAGGTTGTTAAAAAAAAATACTTTCTTTTTGCTACAATTCATTAGAAACTATCAGAAGCTCCACTTCCGGGGCTTCACAGGTTGTATATTTATTGTTTATTCTTTTAAAGTTTTGTTGTTAGACCTTAAAATAGGTTTGAAGTGGCAGACTTATTGCTTATGATCATTTTCTACCAGTTAATCTAGGAAGAAGAGCAAAGCTTGTGGTAAGTGAAAGAAACAAACATTTAAAAACACAAAAGAATAGAAGTGTGCTGTTAATAGTATACACATACAAATAAATAAATATATACACAACAAGAAACTAGATTTGCGTATGTATTGTATACACGCTAAGAAAAATTAACGCTTGTATAATTCATTTGTATTATAATAACGTTTATGGCTGTAATTCCGCGTTTGACCTCAATGTGTGCGACAAATGGGTCACAGAGTAGTGACGCGGCAGAGGCAGCAAACGTAATAATAAATTATATATTTATTTATTCGGCGAAACGAACAAAGCTGACCTGATGGTAAGTGATACCCTAGCCCATAACATGGCCCTGGTTAAGATGGTATACACTGCGCTCTTTTTGAGACATAAGAAGTTAAGTTTCGTTACTTCAGTAATTTTACTACCATACAGCACCATTTAAACCGGAACACAGTAATTTTTGCATATTACTATTTTTCGACTGCGATAAGAGCTGCGGTGGTACTTACCTAGACGGTCTGCGGGAATAGAGATCTACCACAAGTGATGTGTTAGTTAGGATGTTTACACAGCATTATACTTCGATGGTGACCAATAGGCAAGAACATACATATTACCTACAATAACTTCACTACCTTCAGCGACATTATTCAACAAAAGGTATCCTAATTTTAAAGGAACTGCCTCAGTGGTCTGTTCCAGTATCTTAACATGTTAACTGCGGGGTCATTTTCAGAAGACTTACAGCCAGGGCTTTTGGGCCCTATTCAAACTCACAGCCGTTTAACTTGACTGCATATGAGATCTAAACAATCTCGTATTTTTTTTTACTATTGAATCAAATTTGTAATGTGAGGCACATATATTTAACGTTGTCATACACAAATAAAGTACAGACTCCCGAACAGAGGAGAAGAATATGCACTAGCTGAAAGTCTTGTTAGAGTTCCTTGAGATCCCGTAACACAGTGAACGTGTTAAGAGTGGCTCGAGGTCCGTTGCGGTGATGGTTACCAGGTCGGTATTCGGAAATCACGGAGACCAGCAGTAACTATTTTTTAAGTCCAGCCTCCGTGAAAACACAGATTGGAGACTGCCGGTGGCCATTCACGCTCCGCGCTCAACGCAATTTGACTTTCCCCCGCTACGCACTGTTACATTTAAACCATCAGAAGTCATAAGCAGAAACGTTTAGTGACTTAACAGCAGAAAATATTTCATGGTATAATATTTACAGATTTTTTTTATTCTACAAGACGATGACACTAGCGTGGAGTTATCTCATGGTAAATGATCCGTATGCCCATATCAACGCGGTTAAGATGATATACACAGCAACACATTACATCGCCTTCAGATATAAGGTGATTTCTCATTACCTCAGTAATTTTACTAACATAAACCACCCTTCAATATACATAGTAATGTTTGTATATTACTATTTGGCGGTAGAAATAGAAACTGCGGTGGTACCTACTTAGATGGTTTGTGGTAACGGAGACCTATCAGCAGTAAGAACACAGCACCACATTGCGCTCATCGCCTTGTGATATAAGGTGTTGTCTCGTCACCCCAGTACTTTCACTAGCGTAAAATACCCTTAAAACTGGAACACAGTAATGTTTGCATTTTTCGTCTGCAATAGCAACCGTGGTGGTGCCTAATTAGAAGGTCTGCGGTAAAGGAGACTTACCACCAGTAATAGACACAGTATAACATTGCGCTCGTCGTCTTGAGACATAAGGTGTTGTTGTATTACCCCAGTAATTTCACTAGCTTGTATGATTTTTTATGTATCAGGAAGTTTATCCATCATGAGGATTGACTTAACAGTAATAAAGGTATCGTTTTAAATCTTTTAAAGACACTGTTTACAAAAATATCTATATTATTTCCTAACTATAAAAGATGATAACAATTACAAATATTTCTAAACACTAAAAATATTTTCTGTATGTTGGTATCCTCTGTCGCTCTTCCCTTGGCCTACGCGTGGCCTACGCACTATGAGTAACCACGACGGGCCTGTTTACACCGTGGGATATATTCTACTCGGTACGAGGTCGTGTCGTTCACGTGTCGTATATAAACAAGAAATTGATAATGATATATTTTGATTAATAGTTTAAGTATCAAAAAACCTAATATTTATACCTTAATATATTACTATGTTATGTTAATTTAGTGACTTTAAACTGGGTGAGAGGGGAGAGGAACTCACGGAACCCAATTCAATCTCACCTGCTCGTGGTGCAGTCTGCTAATGAACAAACGAGGCTCTGGTTCCTACTAATCCGCATTGGGCCAGCGTGGTGGGAGACGGTCCAAATACCACCAACACATTTTTTTCATTTTTTTAATCGTTCACCTGCGTGTTGTGGGTCAGGGACTTTGGGTTTGTTTTATTTTTCCTTTCTTTTTCATCTTTATTTATTGCTACCTTTCCAAATTCTCTCATTTCACTCCGCATTTCTTTTTTCCGTTCTCTGTTCTCTTCCACGCATCGCCTCTCATTCCAATTGTCGCTTAATCCTTACAATTTTGTTTTATAATATCATTTACCTTTCTCTATTTTCCCTCCCTCTTTACATTTATCTTATTTACGTATTTAACTAATTTAATTTATTTAGCATTTACAATTTTTTTTTCTCACATTAACTTCCGTCACAGTATCTTTTACATATTTCTCCAACACTTTTACGTTCTTTACCGCTTTATTCGTTTACGGTTTTGTTCATTTTAATTACTGTCTGTTCACTAGCGTACTTAATGATAATGAGGCGACTCTCGTCGTCACTCATCAGAAAGGCGATGCTACCCGCTTTAATCTTTACGCCAAGTTCGACTTCGGCGTCTGTTCTGTTTAGCCCAAATAAGGGTCAAGAGGTGATTACTTGTACTGCGTTCTGGTTCACCGCTGAACCACCAATATTGGGCGAGTTGTCTAGCAGTGGACTTCTATCAGACTAACAAAACTGATAAAGCAATATGTTTGTATGTTATCACCAATGTGGTGTTATTAAATGTTAGTAATATCTGTTTTATCACAGTAATAATTTTATGGGACCTAAGAAATAGTTTTTACTACTCAACCTGATGGTAATGATAAGCTTACTATGCCGCTGGTTAAGATACATCACCACATTGAGCTCGCCTTGAGACATATGTTAAGTCTCGTTACTCCAGTAATTTCTCTAGCATACTCTTCAAATTGGAAGACAGTACTGTTTACTGGCTGCAGTAGGAGCAGAACAATCTGCGGTAGTAGAGATTTACCACCAGTAATATAACTTAACTCACACGTTGACATATTTTCTCTTTTAGTAAGACAAGTTATAGCTTACTACTCTTGCGGTTATCGGTGCCGGTTAAAGTTATTGGCGGATTAATTTAATGATAGTAAAATTATCTCTCTATACAGAGGCTCGAGTGACACCAGCTCGTGGGTGTTAACGCTGACTGCTCCTCGAAGGTCGCATCAGGGAAAAGCCTTCACTTTAATAATAAGCACTGTTGGAATACTTATTTATAGTAGTTTTATAACATTATAGGTAGAAAGGTATTCCCGTGCTTTTTTTCTAGGCAGAAATTCCTACCACTCCCAATGTATCGGGTTTGAATCCGTCTGCACCAATGAATTTCTCAATTTGCTCTGACGGTGAATGAAAACATCGTGAGGAAACCTACATATCTATGTGATGATCAACCGAAACTACTATGTGGAATGGAGAAGGCAATGCCAACACGACTACATTATAACTGACAAAGTCGTCCTGTTGACTGCAAATGATGACCACGATGTACAGTCATGAAGGAATACGACTTAGAAGAAGAGGAATTTTCGTTGCTATCTTTTTCTTTTCCTCTATTTACTTTCCCTAACTTGTTCTCTATCATTCCACAATTTTTCTCATCATTTATTCTTAACTACATATCTCTTTTGCCCTCTTACAGCTCCACCTTCCAGATTATCGCAGGTTTAGTCTTGACAATATAATCTTTAAATTTCACACGTTGAAGTTACATAGGAAGAAACAGAATTTTCTAGAACCGCTTGTTTGTTGTCGGTTAACATGCGTACGCTTTCTAAACTCGAGCTCACGGCGCGGAGGCTCACATAATGGGCCGTTACCGTCCGGCGGAGCCCCTCGCCCATTGTTCTGATGAAGAGCTGGTGTTGCAATCAGCTGCGGGATCTTTATCTCATCCATTACCGATTCGTGTGCGTCACGCGGCTGTTTCCATTTCGTAAAAAACGTTTACTCGTTACCTTTGATTTTTAAGTCATCTAAAAGTTCACAGATGGGAAGTTTTTTTTTCAATGAAAGTTGGCATACGAGCGAACAGTACACCTGATGTGGTTACTGACGCCCATGGACAGTCGCAACAGCCGCAGACCTTGGAGGAGAAAGTGGTAAGCTTTGAAGATCCCCATATTGTGTTAGTTAAAGTCCTCTCAAAAGGCTGTACAGCATCACAACAACAGATATGTTGGTAGAATGCTGCTGTAGCGACATCGTCATCAACCACTTCATCATCTAATTGAATAATATTAATCATGTCTTGGGGTGTAAAAGGTACTATACCATACAGCACCTCACAGGAAACCAGCTAACCTCGCCTGCTCTTGGTGAAGTCAATCAAAAAAGAGGCTATGGTCATTAAGCCAGTGTGGTAGGAGACGGCCCAAATCCTCTACTATTAAAGGAAGCCTGTATCAAGCATTGGACGTTTATCAGCTGATGATCATGAAGAAGAGTTAATGCATTCTCATTATGTTTTATTCTTGAATTGAACCTCCACCGGTAGTAATTTCTCAGAAAGTTGTACAGCACCACAATTGATATGTTGGTGAAATACTACATCATCATGAACCACCTCGTCATCCAATATAATATGATTAAACATTATATAATTCGTGATTCACGTTTGAACGCAGGTCTTCCACTCGTAAGGTACCGGATTCGAATCCGGCCTGCATCAATGAATTTCTCAATGTATATGCACTTAGTATAACACCTAATACCACATGCTCTGACGGTGAAGGAGAACATGAGGAAACCTACATATCTATGTGATGAATATTCATCGGACTGCTATGTGGAATGGAGAAGGCAATGCCAATACCACTACATTATAACTGACAAGGTTCAATACTCATGATGATCACGACGACGAAGGAAATACGACTTAGAAGAAGAAACATCTCTTTATATATTCAAGCCTGCAGTTTTCCTAAATCGCGCTGGTACCGGAGACGGTGGATCGTAATGAATACGATAGCATCACCAACAATGAGCGCCCGTCGCTGAGTTCACATGATGTCATGATTATCATCAAATCATCAGCGGCTAGAGAGCGTAGGAAGTGGGATACGGGGCCTTCGCCGGTATCGCGGGCTGATCTGCCGGTTACACAACTACGGTTGCATCTTCGCACAGTTTATTAAAGTACCAGCGTAATATCCATATTTAAACGACAATATCCGTCTGTCCGTCAATAATTTTCAATATCTAGAACTACAATGTGTAGGAGCTGGTGCTGAATATTTCTCATACAGACAGATCTCGCTTAGATAAGATCAGAGCCGTTGGAATTCTGTTGGTATGTGGTCGGGTTTCCGAGTTGTGGGTGAACAAAGTTTCACAATTTTGTATTGGACAATTGTATTAATTATTTATTTTTAATACTATCATTCCCTTATAAAGAGATTTTTTCTATCCTTTTTATTCTTTCTCTTACTTTCTTCATGTTTTATAATTAATTTCTTATAATGAGATTTTAGTAAAGATTTCTGGTTACTTGTTTCTTTATGAATAACATATTTTTATTTATTCTACATGTCGACGTGAAGAGCAGTATTCACCTGATTGTAAGTGATACGCTTGTCCATAACATCCATCTGCTTAATATGGTATACACAGCATCACATTGCACTTGTTTTGAGACGTATGATGTTAAGTCTCTTTACTCTAGTAATTTCATTAGCTACAGCATCCTTTAAACTGGAACACAGTAATATTAGCACATTACTATTTGGCGGTAGGAAATAGGAGCTGCGGTGATACATATCGAGACAGTCTCCGGGAATAGAGACCTACTACCAGTGATGTGTTAGTCATTATATTCGACGATCACCAATAGGCATACACAATTATATACCTACAATAATTCCACTCTTCACTTCAAAAAAAGTGAATAGGCATTTGCTAGGTTAATGCGCTTTGCCATCATATACCACATCTTCACTTAACACCAGGTGGGATCGTCGTCAAGCATTAACCAGTACCCACGTAAGAACTATCTTCAGTTACCGAAGTAACTTATTCCCTACAAATTTCACTATCATACATCACCCTTCAGTAAACACAGTAATGTCTGCACATTACTATTTGTTTTTTTTTTTTTTTTTTTTTTTTTTTTTTGTTATGGGGTTTTTTTGCGGGGGGTTTTGGGGGGGGGGGTGTGGGGGTGGGGGGGGGGGGTTGTGTTTTTTTATTTT